>CAUPSL010000063.1:0-52044 GCA_963514005.1 Raja brachyura
GTCGGTCTCTCTCTATTTCTCTGTCTATCTCTCCCTCTGTCTCTCCCTCTCTCTGTTTCTCTGTTTTTTTCCACACAAAAGTGTTTGGAACGAGCTGCCAGAGGAGGTAGTTGAGGCTGGGACTATCGCAACACTTGGACAGGTACATGGATAGGACAGGTTTGGAGGGATATGGGCCAAACGCGGGCAGCAGGTGGGACTAGTGTAGATGGGGCATGTTGGTCGGGGTGGGACTAGTGTAGATGGGGCATGTTGGTCGGGGTGGTACTAGTGTAGATGGGGCATGTTGGTCGGGGTGGGACTAGTGTACATGGGGCATGTTGGTCTGGGTGGGGGCTAGTGTAGATGGGGCATGTTGGTCGGGGTGGGACTAGTGTAGATGGGGCATGTTGGTCGGGGTGGGACTAGTGTAGATGGGGCATGTTGGTCGGGGTGGGACTAATGTAGATGGGGCATGTTGGTCGGGGTGGGACTAGTGTAGATGGGGCATGTTGGTCTGGGTGGGGCTAGTGTAGATGGGGCATGTTGGTCGGGGTGGGACTAATGTAGATGTGGCATGTTGGGCGGGGTGGGACTAATGTAGATGTGGCATGTTGGTCTGACTACAATGAAAGAAATGGAGACAGATATGGCACGAATGGCTGAAGAGTTGAAGAGTTTGAGGTTAGAACAAGACCTCACCACAAGCCAGATGACGATACAGACCATGCACGACAGATCATCGTGAAATTTCGGGACATTTTAGACCTTGAAGAGGTTATGAGGGAAATCAAATATGGAGTGCAATTGAGGTTTGGTAATGACTCCATCAAAACTATTCAGGGACTATCCTTTTGAAATTGTACAAAAGCAAAATCAGTTTTCAGTTAAAAAAACGAGAAAAAGAACACACGGTCCTAAAGATCAAATCAGATAGAGGGGAATTATTAACTTTACCGAATGATATTAATAAAAGATTTGCGCAATTTTATGAGAATTTGTACACATCCAAAATGACAATGGACACCAATAAAGTCACAGAGTTCTTGGATAATTGTAATCTTGCAAAACTAGAGTTGCAGGAACAAGAGGAATTGGGAGCACAAATCTCAATTAAGGAAATAGAAGACACAATAATCTCATTCAAGAATGGAAACACTCCAGGTCCCAACCGATTCAGTAATTAATTTTATAAAAGTTTGTACGACATATTTACACCACACCTACAGAAAATGTATAACATATGCTTTCAAAGAACAAACATTACCTGAAACACTAGCAGAATCAATGATTACATTGATACTTAAAAAAGACAAAGATACAGAAGAACCCGGACCATATAGAGCTATTGCGCTGTTAAATACAGACCCAAAAATATTAGCAAAAATATTAGCTAGAAGATTAAGTATGTTAGTAAATTAATAAATCTGGATCAAACAGGGTCTATCCCTAAGAGATAATCATCTAATAATCTGAGACGTCTGCTTAACATAATGCATTCACACCAAACTGAAGAACAAGAATGATGAATTATTTTGTTGGATGCAGAAAAAGCATTCGATCAGGTGGTTGGGATTACATGGTTAAAGTATTGGAAAAATTCCAAATGGGAGAGAATTTCATCCTATGGATTAAATTATTATATAATAAACCTATGGCTATAATACTAACTAATAACATCTTAGCTACCAAATGCCAGTTATCAAGGGGTAATAGACAAGGATGCTCACTATCACCGCTGTTATTTGCTCTTATAATTGAACCCCTCATGGAAAGAATTAGAACACATCCAAATATTCACGGCTATAATACAAAATGTTCAAATAATAAAATATCTTTATATGCTGATGATGTACTATTGTACATCACAAAACCCCATACACTATACCAAACATATTAAACTTAATTGAGGATTTTGGATCGTTCTTGTGACGTATGTGATATAATTAGCATATGTTATGTCTTGTGCGAGGGGACGCATGCGCTGGGGGAGACTCAAGGTGGCGTCCTGGAATAAAGAAGCTTGGTAGTTTACTCCTGTATATGAGTGTTCTTCTGAGTCAGTTCCAAGCACCCAAGTACACTACAATTGGCGACGAGGATGGGATAGAGTTTGTGACTCACCCGCAGAACTGTTTTGCAACACGTTTTGTGTCACAGTTGTTTGCGAGCTGGACATGAGAGGCCTGCAGATCCGTCTGTGCAGGGGACTGTTGTTTAACACATCAGCTGTACAAGTCGTCGAGTTTGTCAGGCTATCTCTATGTTGTGTCTACGTGTAAAGATGTCATCCTTCGGATTGTGACATATTTTAAACTGAGTTTTTTTTTTCTCGAATTCCTCAAGCTGAATAATCTTTGTACAGCTAAGTTTTAGGTGAATTGTTAAAGCAAAAGACACAACAAGGATAACGAGGCAACGAGGATAAAAGAACAGAAAAGAACAAAGAAGGGTTGTCAAGAGAAAAAAAGTTAAAAAGAAGAGGTTGTGTTTGGAAACAAAGTGGAACGGCACTAAGCAAAAAGATTTGGCACCAAATGGTTTTGAATTGGCGCCAAAGAAAAGAAAGGACGGAACAGGAAGCAAGAAAAAAAGTGGGGCAGCAAGTAAGTGTCACCGAAGTACGCAGCCGAAAGCTGGAAGCCTAACCAGCCGGACAGCGACGGTGTCAACTTAACTGGAACGCTTTCCAGGGCTGTGCAGCCACGGCAAAGGGGCAGAAGAGGCCCAGCAGCCACCACCGACTTCGGGTGAGTTCCAGGGCCATGTACCGTGTAGGCCCCGGAGAAGCCACCGCCAAAAACGGAGTCAATCCGGCCGGGAGCAGTGTCAGCCTGGTCGAGGGACAAAGCCCGGCCAGGAGAACAGACAGCCCGGTCGAGGGTCAAAGCCGGCCGCGTGAGAAGGGGACCGGCCGAGGAAAAAAGCCCAGCCACAAGAGAAGCGGACCGGTCGTGAGAGAAAGCTCGGTCGCGGGAGACGACCACGAGGAGAGAAAGCCAGGTCAGGAGCAGAGTCAGCCCGACCGTGAGCAGAAAAGAGGGTCCGGCCACGTAAGAGAAGCGGACCGGCCGAGTGGGAAAGTCGACCGCGAGAGAGATGCGGACCAGGCCCCACGATTAAAGCGGGACACAGCGCTTGGGCCTAGTGAGAAAGCCGGCCACGCAAGAGTAGCGGACCAGGCCCCGCGAGAGAAGCAGATGGGGGGGGGGGGGACTTCAAACTAGAACAGTTTGGGGGAGGGACTCAAATAGAGAAAGCCAGTAGACAGGGTCTGAGGCAGGAGGCAGAGAAGGGAAGCACTCAGACCCAACATGTAGGGGGGAAGGAAGAAAACAATAACAAACAGAGAATAAGAGGTGGTGGGTTTCCAGGGCAAAAATCAAAAGGGGCCACTTGTCAACATAATTGTATAAGGAGTAAGAGTGTTGTAAAAACAAGCCTGAAGGCTTTGTGTCTGAATGCGAGGAGCATTCGTAATAAGGTGGATGAGTTGAATGTGCAGATAGCGATTAATGACTATGCTATAGTTGGCATCACGGAGACATGGCTCCAGGGGTATCAAGGCTGGGAGCTGAACATCCAGGGATATTCAATATTAAGGAGGGATAGACAGAAAGGAAAGGGAGGTGGGGTAGAGTTGCTGGTGAGAGAGGAGATTAATGCAATAGAAAGGAAGGACATTAGCTTGGAGGATGCGGAATCGATATGGGTAGAGCTGCAAAATTCTAAGGGGCAGAAAACGCTAGTGGGAGTTGTGTACAGGCCACTTAACAGTAGTAGTGGAGTTGGGGATGGCATCAAACAGGAAATTAGAAATGCGTGCAACAAGGTTAAACAGTTATAATGGGTGACTTCAATCTACATATAGATTGGGTGAATCAAATGGGCAAGGGTGCTGAGGAAGAGGATTTCTTGGAATGCATGCGGGATAGTTTTCTAAACCAACATGTAGAGGAACCAACGAGAGAGCAGGCTATTCTAAACTGGGCATTGAGTAATGAGGAAGGGTTAGTTAGCAGTCTTGTTGTGCATGGCCCATTGGGCAAGAGTGACCATAATATGGTTGAGTTCTTCATTTGGATGGAGAGTGACATTGTTTATTCAGAAACACGGGTCCTGAACTTAAACAAATGTAACTTTGAAGGTATGAGACGTGAATTGGCCAAGATAGACTGGCAAGTGATTCTTAAAGGGTTGATGGTGGATGTGCAATGGAAGGTATTTAAAGACTGCATGGATGAACTACAACAATTGTTCATCCCAGTTTGGCAAAAGAATAAATCAGGGAAGGTAGTGCATCCGTGGATAACTAGGGAAATCAGGGATAGTATAAAAACAAAAGATGAAGCATACAAATTAGCCAGAAAAAGCAGCCAACCAGAGGACTGGGAGAAATTCAGAGTCCAGCAGAGGAGGACAAAGGGCTTAATTAGGAAAGGGAAAATAGATTATGAAAGAAAACTGGCAGGGAACATAAAAACTGACTGCAAAAGTTTTTATAGATATGTGAAGAGAAAGAGATTAGTTAAAACAAATGTAGGTCCCTTGCCGTCAGAAGCAGGTGGATTGATCATGGGGAACAAGGACATGGCAGACCAATTGAATAACTACTTTGGTTCTGTCTTCACTAAGGAAGACATAAATAATCTGCCGGAAATAGCAGTGGAACGGGGGTCAAATAAGATGGAGGAACTGAGTGCAATCCAGGTTAGCCGAGAAGTGGTGTTGGGTAAATTGAATGGATTAAAGGCCGATTAAATCCCCAGGGCCAGATAGTCTGCATCCCAGAGTACTCAAGGAAGTAGCCACAGAAATAGTGGATGCATTAGTGATAAATTTTCAAAACTCTTTCGATTCTGGAGTAGTTCCTGAGGATTGGAGGGTAGCTAATGTAATCCCACTGTTTAAAAAAGGAGGGAGAGAGAAAACAGGGAATTACAGACCAGTTAGTCTGACATCGGTAGTGGGGAAACTGCTAGAGTCAGTTATTAAAGATGGGATAGCAGCACATTTGGAAAGCGGTGAAGTCATTGGACAAAGTCAGCATGGATTTATGAAAGGTAAATCATGTCTGACGAATCTTATAGAATTTTTTGAGGATGTGACTAGCAGAGTGGATAAGGGAGAACCAGTGGATGTGTTATATCTAGACTTTCAGAAGGCTTTCGACAAGGTCCCACGTCAGAGATTAGTATACAAACTTAAAGCACACGGTATTGGGGGTTCAGTGTTGATGTGGATAGAGAACTGGGTGGCAGACAGGAAGCAAAGAGTAGGAGTAAACGGGTCCTTTCCAGAATGGCAGGCAGTGACTAGTGGGGTACCGCAAGGCTCAGTGCTGGGACCCCAGCTATTTACAATATATATTAATGATTTGGACGAGGGAATTGAATGCAATATCTACAAGTTTGCGGATGACACGAAGCTGGGGGGCAGTGTTAGGTGTGAGGCGGATGCTGGGAGGCTGCAAGGTGACTTGGATAGGCTGGGTGAGTGGGCAAATGTTTGGCAGATGCAGTATAATGTGGATGACACGAAGCTGGGGGGCAGTGTTAGGTGTGAGGCGGATGCTGGGAGGCTGCAAGGTGACTTGGATAGGCTGGGTGAGTGGGCAAATGTTTGGCAGATGCAGTATAATGTGGATAAATATGAGGTTATCCACTTTGGTGGCAAAAACAGGAGAGTAGACTTATCTGAATGATGGCAAATTAGGAAAGGGGAGATGCAACGAGACCTGGGTGACATGGTACACCAGTCATTGAAAGTAGGCATGCAGGTGCAGCAGGCAGTGAAGAAAGCAAATGGTATGTTAGCATTCATAGCGAAAGGATTTGAGTATAGGAGCAGGGAGGTTCTACTGCAGTTGTACAGGGTTTTGGTGAGGCCACACCTGGAGTATTGCGTACAGTTTTGGTCTCCAAATCTGAGAAAAGACATTCTTGCCATAGAGGGGGTACAGAGAAGATTCACCAGGCTGATTCCTGGGATGTCAGGACTTTCATATGAGGAAAGACTGGATACTCTGCTTGTACTCGCTAGAATTTAGAAGACTGAGGGGGGATCTTAGAGAAACGTACAAAATTCTTAAGGGGTTGGATAGGCTAGATGCAGGAAGATTGTTCCCGATGTTGGGGAGGTCCAGAACAAGGGGTCACAGTCTAAGGATAAGCGGGAATTCCTTTAGGACTGAGATGAGGAAAACATTTACTTCATAATAAAAACCCTCTGTGAATGTAATGCATGGGCACAGTAAAAGCAGGACTGTGTGAATGTAATGCATTGGTCACAGTTATTAATAGTAAATCTGTGTGCATAGAAGGAATATGGTTTAAAATGTTCTAAATGGCTATTGACATGAAATGTTGGTTAATAGTATAAATCTATTATTATAAGAATTGGTAATAGTCAGAGGACTAGATCACGTCTTAGTGTGTAAAGGGATTAAGTCCAGTGCAGGGAACACAGTGAGAGAACAGAATATAGTGCACCTGAATAGCAACAGGTAGCATGGCTTTTCAAATTGTAGGAAACGTACCCCAGTTAGATTCTGGGTGTAATTTTGAGAAATGGACCGAAGTCTTGGAGGCTTGTTTCATTTCCAATGATATCGCTGCAGAGGAAAAGAAGAGAGCATGGTTCATATTAGGCTTAGGAAGAAAGGGTTATCAGACCCTACGTATGTTACTGCAGCCAGCAAAGCCCACAGACAAAATGTACGAGGAGTGTAAGGAAGCATTAATGGCTCATTTCTCGCCAAACCTTCAAGAGCATCCAGAGGCAAGGAGCCTGAACTAAAGAGGGCAGGGAGACCCTCAAAGGACAAAAGTCAAGGGTAAAATGACAAAAGTCGTGCCAAGTGACGAAGGTCAAGTGAAAAAGGCCAAATGTCAAATGTCAGCTATAATAGTACAAACCCATTATAGGGCACACCTTCAATGGAAAGTGATCGCTAGACTTACATGAAGGTACACAGCAGTGTTGTGCTGATTCAGGCTGCCTACTGAGGAATGGTTGTTCGAAAGCAATTGTGGTGCATGCACAAATCTGCCAAGGTCATACAGACTTATTATCAGATGCATAAACAGCGTCAGTATTTCATGAAACTACACTGGTCTGCCATTGCGGTACAGCAACGACACAGAGCTTGCCAGATAAGAGATGTCCAAGTGAGACATTATAATAGTTTGAGAAAAGCAGTGGTTTGTATTCAGGTCTTCTACCGTGGGATTAAAGCCAGAGAATTGGTTGAGAAAATCAAGGCAGCACGCCATATTAAATCAGTGCATTACAAGAAAACATTTATTGATGTAAATCTGCAAATACACCACATATACCACATATACACAAGATTATTACAACATGCCATCAGATTTACTGGACGAAGCAATGAAGACAAAGGCCGAATCAGCAAACTTAATATCATATTTATATCATATTATTTTAAATGTAGAAATACCAACAACGGATGGTATTAGAAGAGGCCGGTAACAAGAATTAGCTATAAAAAATTTCAAGAGTGGTGGGATGAACATTTATTTAATGTGCACAAATGCTCGATTAATGTAAGACACACTTTAATCCAATTTAACATTTTACACAGATTATACTATTCAACAACAAAAATAAGTAAACTTTTTCCCAACGTATCACCTATCTGAGATAAATGCCAGTCTCAAGAAGCTACTATAGCGCACTCATTTGTATTTTGTATAAAAATTCAAAAATTATTGATTGAATTTTTTGAAATCTTTACAAAATTATTTAAAATAAAACTGGTAGCAAAAGCAGAATGGGTTATCTTTGGAACAACGGAAGGTAGCCTTAACTAAATGTGTTTCAAAAGAACCTATTGGATTACGGGATAATAACTGGAAAAAAGCTTATATTAATATTTTAGAAAAACGCTACTATACCAACCATAAACATTGATTGGATTTCAATGATGTTTGAAACACTACACCTGGAAATACGAGACTCCCCCTGGCAGGCAAATCAGATCACTTTTATAGGACGTGGTCTTTATTTACAGACTTACTACAAGTATAAGGTGCAATAGTACTTTAAAAAGGCACGGGTGTCGGGACTTGGTAAAGGGGGATGTAAAGTGACAAGTTGGTATATCCCTTTTGCGTGATGTTCATAATAGAGCAACTGACTTTTTTCTTCTTATTCTTTTTTCTTTTCTAGCGTGTATCTCTTAATTTCTTTTTTCTAATTCCTCGCCAAAGGGTCTTTCTTCTTTCCTTTCGCCACGCTTCTACACTATCACTATTCTTTTTCACTTTCTCTATTTTCTCAATTTCTATCCTTTCCTAGTTGCTTTAAAAAATGAAGGGGTATAATAAATGTAATGATATATACGTGGCATGTATTAATGGAATTTACTGTACTTCTAATAAAAAAAAATTTTTAAAACATAGGTGTAGGTATGTAACAAAACTTACCTTTAGCGGGGCTACAGTTCTGTCACTGGCCGTGTGCGCGACTTTGGCGCCTTTAAGGGGGGGGGGGACAGGGTTAAAATGCGGTTTTCCCCTTGCCAACCAGAGCTTTCTTTTGTCGGAGTGCGAGCTATTTCTGGAGATTCGTTCCGACTGCCAGTAAATTATTTTTTTTTAAATAAATAGCCCGACTATTTCAGCGCTAGAGTAAAATAAAAATTAGCTCCCAATGCCGTGAACGCTGACAACGGGGACGGATTTTACGTAGGGGACAGGTAAGTGAAAGCTGTTTATCTTTAGATATAAACCTGCTTTTTTAGTTTACCTTATTCAACATTTCATGTTGCAAAACGGTGATTTAGTCCCCATACGAACCGGCAGAATTTTTCCTGCTGATATGGGGTTTAAATTCACAGCAACGTTCCAATCCATCGCGTTCCAGAAAATCCCACTCGCAAGATGATAAAAATGCCCATTAATTTATGGGCATTAAACACTAAATTCCTTCAATTTTGCCTATAAATTAATGACAGATTTAAAAATTATGTTATATTGTGAATTATTGTGTGAATGTTATGTGGAAACTTAGGCTTTAAATTTTGTTTTAATTTTTTCTTAAGAAATGGATATATGTTTAGATCTGGTAATTGAATTTTGTAATTAGCTACAATTAGGTAACTAACTAATTATATGCTTTAATTTCAGGTCATCCAAGTAAGATTGTTTCATATTTGTTTCAGAATACTTCAATCTGTAATAACTGAAAATTTCTTTCAGTTCTCTTAATTTTTAAGAAAGTTATGGGCTTTTCACTGTCCTTGATCACAACTTTTGTGTTAAGTCAATGGAAAAGCAATAGGGAACAAGATGCTAATTTCCGAGTATGACAGTGGCCATAACTTTTTTAATACTGAAGATATGAAAGTGAATTAGGTGTCAAATTTGTGAGAAATAGAGTGATTAAACCCCCACTGTTGTGAAGGTCCGGGCAAGGATTCTAACATCGTTGTGAATGAGGTAACCAGCATCGTCCTTGAGCACCACTGATAGCATTGTATAGCGGCAGGCAGAGATGGGGGATGCGGCCATAATCACCAGATACAAGCTTTTCAATTAAAATACAAGAAACTAACAAAATACAATAGCAACTGAGCATGCTTAATGAAATAAATGAATATTACTCACACGCCCCTGGTCGAGAAACTGCTCATTACCATGAACATGCAATGTATGATATATCCATATAACCATATAACAACTACAGCACGGAAACAGGCCTTCTCGGCCCTTCCAGTCCGTGCCGACCATTTATTTTCCCCTAGTCCCATCTACCTGCACTCAGACCATACCCCTCCATTCCCGTCCCGTCCATATATGATGTGGGAGGTACTGGGGGACGTACCTATAGACTGTGCACCTCAGTGCTCTGATTGGGAAGAGCCAGAGGGGAGATTAAGCCAGCAGAATTGTGTGTATAAAGGGACTTTACTTTCCTGACTTTGCTGTGCCTCTAGGGGAGAGGAAAGGAGAGGCACCTATTCTGCAGAATATTATCTTAATAAAAGCTTCTTTGCTGAATTTGTCTCAAACAGTGTTTGTGATTTTTTTATATCTCACAAAATTAAACTTCTTTTTATGCTTTATCTGATGGGATAAATTGCAGACTTGATGTTTTAAATCTCAAAATGTTGTAACATTGCTAATAGGTGGGGAGGGATTTAACAAAGGGGGATAGGATGGAGTCGAGGTATGTGTTCGGTGGGGCACGAACAGGCAGAGACAATGGGTCTGCCGGGGCAGTCGGGTTTGTGGATTTTGGGGCCGTGCGGGGCTGGGGAACGATGAGGTTGGAGGCTCGGGGGGGTAGGGAGCCGGAGTTGATGAAGCCGGTGATGGTGCTCGAGATGTTTGTGGATTTTGGGGCCGTGCGGGGCTGTGGAACGATGCAGTTGGAGGCTCGGGGGGGCAGGGAGCTGGAGTTGATGAAGCCGGTGATGGTGCTCGAGATGTTTGTGGATTTTGGGGCCGTGAGGGGCTGGGGAACGATGAGGTTGGAGGCTCGAGGGAGCCGGAGTTGATGAAGCCTTATGAGGGCCTTAAGTGTGAATATAAGGTGAATTATAAAATGCGGGGATCAGCCTGGCAGCGCCTGTGCATGTCCCCCCTGCTGCATTAAAGGGAATGCATGCATGACTGGCTGCATTGCTGCCGCCCCCGCTGCATGGCAGCGCTTTTATCCTCACCTGCTTTATTTTGCTGCTGCATCCCCGCGTCCACAAAGGCGCTTCCGGCGGGACGGGGGACGCTTTAGGGCGGCGCACCGGCGCTGGCAAAGCGGGACGGCGGGTCTCAGGCGTCCGGGTGGAGGGCGAAACGCCGAATATTGGTTCCGGGGTGGTTTTTATTGTTTTTTGGGGGCATTGAGGGTTGGGAGGAGAGAAAAAGGAGGAGGGGGAGGATGAAGGGATGGAGAGAGGGAGGGGGAGGGAGAAAGGGAGAGGGAGGGAGTGTGTGAGAAAGTTTGGGGGAGTTTTCAGAAAAATTTCAGGAAGTTTGGGAGAGATTGAGAGAGAGAGAGAGAGGGAGAGAGAGAGAGAGAGAGGGGGGGGGGAGAAAGGGAGGGGGGGAGAGGGGAGGATGAGGAAGAGAGAGAGTTTTGAGAAAGTGTTGAGAGTTTGAGAAAGTTTTGAGGAAGTTTTGGAGAGATTGAGAGGGAGAGATGTGGGGAAGGAGGGAATTAGTGAGACAGAAAGTTTGAGAAAGTTTGGATAAACTTTTGAGAATGTTTTGGGGAAGTTTTGGAGAGATTGAGAGGGAGAGATGTGGGGAGGGAGAGGGAGAGGGAATGAGTGAGAGAAAGTCTGGGAGAGTTGGAAAGATTTGAGAACGTTTTGAGATAGTTTTGGAGAGAGAGAGAGAGAAAGGGTAATAGAAAGGATGGAGACGGAGAGAGAGGGGGAAGGAGGAGAGAGATAAGAGGAGAGGGGAGAAGGGGGAAGATAATACAGAGAGAGAGAGAGAGAGAGAGGGGGGGAATAGGAATTTTGGAGAGTTTTGAGAAATGAGTCAGACTCCTCTCTCCCCCCCTCTCTCCTTACATCTATCCCACCTTTCCTCCCTGTGTGTGTGTCGGACAGAGAGAGAGAGAGAGAAAGGGAGGGAGGGAGGGAGAGAGAGAGGAGGGAGGGAGGGAGGGGGAGAGAGAGAAAGGGTAAAGGGAGGGAGAGAGAGAGGGGGGAAAGAGAGAGAGAGGGATGAGGGAGAGATAGAGAGAAGCAGGGAGAGAGAGAGGGATGAGAGAGAGAGGGAGAGGTGAATACTTTTCAGTCTCGCATCACGATGGTGCAGCGGTAGAGTTGCCGCCTCACAGCGCCAGAGACCCGGGTTCCATCCCGACCACGGGTGCTGTCTGTGCGGAGTTTGCATGTTCTCTCCCCGTGACCTGCGTGGGTTTTTTCGGGGCGCTCTAGATTCCTACCACACTCCAAAGATGTGCGGGTTTGTAGGTTAATTGACATCTGGTAAAGATTGTAAATTGTCCCCTAGTGTGTGTGAGTGTAGGATAGTGTTAGTGTGCGAGGATCGCTGGTCGGCACGGACTCAGTGGGCCGAAGGGCCTGTTTTCGCGCTGTATCTCTAAATTAAACTGGACTAAACTGGTTGAAGAACATAATTCAAACATCGAGTTGTCCACAAAGTGTAACGGATGTTTTCATTTTATTTGGAAAGGACACGAAAAAAAACGGAGAAAAAGTTGAGTATAGGAGCAAAGAGGTCCTTCTGCAGTTGTACAGGGCCCTAGTGAGACCACACCTGGAGTATTGTGTGCAGTTTTGGCCTTTTGGCCTTCATAATATAACCATATAACAATTACAGCACGGAAACAGGCCTTCTCGGCCCTTCCAGTCCGTGCCGACCATTTATTTTCCCCTAGTCCCATCTACCTGCACTCAGACCATACCCCTCCATTCCCTTCCCTTCCCGTCCATATACCTATCCACTTTACTTTTAAATGTTAAAATCGATCCTGCCTCCACCACTTCTGCTGGAAGATCATTTCACACAGCCACCACTCTCTGAGTAAAGAAGTTCCCCCTCATGTTACCCCTAAACTTCTAATGCCTACTATGTTCTGTGTGCTGAAGCAAACCAAGAATTTCATTGTCCTATCAGGGACACATGACAATAAACTCACAAACTTGATAACAAGAGGAGTTGAGTACAGGAACAACTCCTCTTGTTATCTTCTGCAGTTGTACAGGGCCCTGGTGAGACCACACCTGGTATTGTAAATTCTCCAGAGGACTGGGAGAAATTCAGAGTCCAGCAGAGGAGGACAAAGGGCTTAATTAGGAAAGGGAAAATAGATTATGAAAGAAAACTGGCCGGGAACATAAAAATGGACTGCAAACGTTTTTATAGATATGTGAAGAGAAAAGAGTTAGTTAAAACAAATGTAGGTCCCTTGCAGTCAGAAACTGGTGAATTGATCATGGGAAACAAGGACATGGCAGACCAATTGAATAACTACTTTGGTTCTGTCTTCACTAAGGAAGACATAAATAATCTGCCGGAAATAGCAGGGGACCAGGGGTCAAATGTGATGGAGGAACTGAGTAAAATCCAGGTTAGCTGGGAAGTGGTGTTAGGTAAATTGAATGGATTAAAGGCTGATAAATCCCCAGGGCCAGATAGGCTGCATCCCAGAGTACTTAAGGAAGTAGCCCCAGAAATAGTGGATGCATTAGAGTTTCAAAACTCTTTAGATCCTGGAGTCGTTCCTGAGGATTGGAGGGTAGCTAATGTAACCCCACTTTTTAAACGGGAGGGAGAGAGAAAACGGGGAATTACAGACCAGTTAGTCTAACATCGGTAGTGGGCAAAATGCTGGAGTCATTTACTAAATATGGGATAGCAGCACATTTGGAAAGTGGTGAAATCATTGGACAAAGTAATCATGGATTTATGAAAGGTAAATCATGTCTGCCGAATCTTATAGCATTTTTCAAGGATGTAACTAGTAGAGTGGATAAGGGAGAACCAGTGGATGTGTTATATCTGGATTTTCAGAAGGCTTTCGACAAGGTCCCACATAAGAGATTTGTTTACAAACTTAAAGCACACGGTATTGGGGGTTCAGAATTGATGTGGATAGAGAACTGGGTGGCAGACAGGAAGCAAAGAGTAGGAGTAAACGGGTCCTTTTCACAATGGCAGGCGGTGACTAGCGGGGTATCTCAAGGCTCAGTGCTGGGACCCCAGCTATTTACAATATACATTAATGATCTAGATGCGGGAATTGAATGCAACATCTCCAAGTTTGCGGATGACACGAAGCTGGGGGGCAGTGTTAGCTGTGAGGAGGATGCTAGGAGGCTGCAAGGTGACTTGGATAGGTTTGGCGAGTGGGCAAATGCATGGCAGATGCAGTATAATGTGGATAAATGTGAGGTTATCCACTTTGGTGGCAAAAACAGGAGGGTAGATTATTATCTGAATGGTGGCCGATTAGGACCTGGGTGTCATGGTACACCAGTCATTGAAAGTAAGTATGCAGGTGCAGCAGGCAGTGAAGAAAGCGAATGGTATGTTAGCATTCATAGCAAAAGGATTTGAGTATAAGAGCAGGGAGGTTCTAATACAGTTGTACAGGGTCTTGGTGAGGCCACACCTGGAGTATTGCGTACAGTTTTGGTCAACTAATCTGAGGAAAGACATTCTTGCCATAGAGGGAGTACAGAGAAGGTTCACCAGACTGATTCCTGGAATGGCAGGACTTTCATAGAAAAACATAGAAAATAGGTGCAGGAGTAGGCCATTCAGCCCTTCGAGCCTGCACCACCATTCAATATGATCGTGTCTGATCATCCAACTCAGTATCCCGCACCTGCCTTCTCTCCATACCCCATGATCCCTTTAGCCCCAAGGGCCACATCTAACTCCCTCTTAAATATAGCCAATGAACTGGCCTCAACTACCTTCTGTGGCAGAGAATTCCAGAGATTCACCACTCCCTGTGTAAACCATATAACCATATAACAATTACAGCACGGAAACAGGCCTTCTCGGCCCTTCCAGTCCGTGCCGACCATTTATTTTCCCCTAGTCCCATCTACCTGCACTCAGAACATACCCCTCCATTCCCTTCCCGTCCATATACCTATCCACTTTACTTTTAAATATTAAAATCGATCCTGGCTCCACCACTTCTGCTGGAAGATCATTCCACACAGCCACCACTCTCTGAGTAAAGAAGTTCCCCCTCATGTTACCCCTAAACTTCTGTCCCTTAATTCTCATGTCATGCCCTCTTGTTTGAATCTTCCCTACCCTCAATGGGAAAAGCTTATCCACGTCAACTCTGTCTATCCCTTTCATCATTTTAAAGACCTCAATCAAGTCCCCCCTTAACCTTCTGCTCTCCAAAGAATAAAGACCTAACTTGTTCAACCTTTCTCTGTAACTTAGTTGCTGGAACCCAGGCAACATTCTAGTAAATCTCTTCTGTACTCTCTCTATTTTTTCGACATCCTTCCTATAATTAGGCGACCAAAATTGTGCACCATACTCCAGAATTGATCTCACCAATGCCTTGTACAATTTTAACATTACTTCGCTACTCCTATATTCAATGCTCTGATTTATAAAGGCCAGCACACCAAAAGCTTTCTTTACCACCCTATCTACATGCGATTCCACCTTTAGGGAACTATGCACAGTTATTCCTAGATCCCTCTGTTCCACAGCATTCCTCAATTCCCTACCATTTACCATGTACTTCCTATTTTGATTTGAAAATCTACTTCATTATCCACAGCACCACCTATCTTAGTATCATCTGCATACTTACTTATCCAATTTTCCACCCCATCATCTAGATCATTGATGTACATGACAAACAACAGTGGACCCAACACAGATCCCTGAGGCACCCCACTGGTCACCGGCTTCCAACCTGACAAACAGCCATCCACCTTTACTCTCTGGCATCTCCCATTCAGCCACTGTTGAATCCATCTTGCTACTCCGCCATTAACACCCAAAGATTGAACCTTCTTAACCAACCTTCCATGGGGAACCTTGTCAAAGGCCTTACTGAAATCCATATAGACAACATCCACTGCTTTACCCTCATCAATTTCCCTAGTAACCTTTTCAAAAAATTCAAGAAGATTTGTCAAACATGACCTTCCAGGCACAAATCCATGTGACTGTTCTTGATCAGACCCTGTTTATCCAGATGCTTATATATATTATCTCTAAGTATCCTTTCCATTAATTTGCCCACCACTGACGTCAAACTAACAGGTCTATAATTGCTAGTTTTATTCTTTGAACCCTTTTTAAACAATGGAACAACATGCGCAGTACGCCAATCCTCCGGCACTATTCCCGTTTCTAATGACATTTGTAATATTTCTGTCATAGCCCCTGCTATTTCTACACTAACTTCCCTCAATGACCTAGGGAATATCCTGTCAGAACCTGGAGACTTATCCACGTTTATATTTTTCAAAAGTGTCAGTACTTCCTCCTCTTTGAATCTCATAGTTTCCATAGCTACTCTACTTTTTTCCCTTACCTCACAGAGTTCAATATCCTTCTCCTTGGTGAATACCGAAGAAAAGAAATTGTTCAATATCTCCCCCATCACTTTTGGCTCTGCAGATAGCTGTCCATTCTGGCGCTCTAATGGTCCAATTTTATCCCTCGTTATCCTTTTGCTATTAATATAGCTGTAGAAACCCTTTGGATTTACTTTCACCTTTCTTGCCAAAGCAACCTCATATCTTTTTTTAGCTTTTCTTATTTATTTCTTAAGATTCTTTTTACATTCTTTATACTTATCTAGCACCTCATTTACTCCATGCCTCCTGTAATTATTGTAGGTATCTCTCTTTTTTCGAACCAAGTGTCCAATTTCCCTTGAAAACCATGGCTCTTTCCGATTTTTACCATTTCCTTTCAACCGAACAGGGACATAAAGATTCTGTACTCTTACAATTTCCCCTTTAAATTTCCTCCATTTCTCTTCTACATCCTTCCCATAAAACAAAATATCCCAATTCACTCCTTTTAAATCATTACGCATTCCCTCAAAGTTAGCCTTTCTCCAATCAAAAATCTCAACCCTAGGTCCAGTTCTGACTCTCTCCATTATTATATTGAAACTAATGGTATTGTGATCACTGGTCCCGAAGTGCTCACCAACGCATACCTCCGTCACCTGACCTGCCTCATTTCCTAACAGGAGGTCCAGCACTGCCCCTTCTCTGGTCGATACCTCTATGTATTGCTGCAAAAAACTATCCTGCACACATTTAACAAACTCCAAACCATCCAGCCCATTTACAGAATGTGTTTCCCAGTCTATTTTTGGAAAATTGAAATCTCCCACAATCACTACCTTGTGCTTACTACTAATATCTGCTATCTCCTTACAAATTAGCTCTTCCAATTGTCGCTCCCCATTTGGCGGTCTATAATACACCCCTAAAAGTGTTGGTACACCGTTCCCACTTCTCAGTTCCACCCAAATAGCCTCCCTAGACGAGATTAGATTAATCCTGCCAAAGCACTGCTGTAATATCTTCTCTGACAAGCAATGCAACCCCTCCACCTCTGGTCCCTCCAATTCTATCACACCTGAAGCAACGAAATCCTGGAATATTTAGTTTCCAATCACAACCCTCCTGCAACCATGTTTCACTGATTGCCACAACATCATATTTCCAGGTGCCAATCCAGGCTCTAAGTTCATCCGCCTTTCTTACAATGCTCCTAGCAATAAAATATACACATTTTAGAAACCCACCATCCCTTATTCTCTGTTTATTATCTTTTTCCTCTTTCTCGCCTACATTTTGGGTCCGAGTGCTTCCCTTCTCTGCCTTTTTCCCCTCACCCCGTCCCCTAGCCCCCTCTACCCGAGTCCCTCCCCCAGCCTTTCTAGTTTAAAGTCTCCTTTCGAAATATCCCCGCCAGCAGGTCTTAAAAATGTTTTTCTCATCTCGGTCCTAAAAGACTTCCCCCTTAT
Organism: Raja brachyura; assembly: GCA_963514005.1. The sequence goes on from CAUPSL010000063.1 coordinate 17,461, forward strand.
CCTTCGACTGTGACCCGTTGTTCTGGACTTCCTCAACATCCGGAATAATATTCTTGCATCTAGCCTGTCCAACCCCTTAAGAATTTTGTAAGTTTCTTTTTTTTTAATTTTTTTTTTTTAATATTTTTTTATTAGAAGTAACCAGTTTACAATGTTTAAAACAAATTTACAAGCATCAGCTTAATTCAATATTTATACAAATAACACATTGATAATTATTATCTTCTATTTTTTTGGAAATAAAGACAGAAAAAGAATAGAGCAGTTATAAATCAATGAAGATGTGATTAAATAATGATTTGATTATATATTAGAAAAAAGAGAAAAGGAAAAAAAAGAAGAGAAAGAGAAAAAAAAACAAAAACCACAAACAAAACGGTGAAAAAATATTATATATATATATAAACGAAAAACCACAAAATATATTGTAAATAAAACTATTACCAATAATAATATCAATAGAGACATGCATATTAACACTAGTATGAAAATGAATTATTCTCATCAAATCCCGTAGGGTGCCCGTCGAGCCGTGATGCCAAGAGCAGCTACTTCTCTAAATACTGTATATATGGAGACCATATCTGTTCGAAGGAATTATATTTGTCCAATAGGACAAATCTAATTCTTTCTAAATGTAACGTCTCCAACATCTCTGCTGCCCACATTTTAATTGTGGGGGATAATGTTCCCTTCCAAAATTTCAGTATAATTTTTTTCCCTATTATCAAACAGTAATCAAAGAAATTTCTTTGATTTACTGTAAGTACCAAATTTGAATCTGGAATTCCAAATATTATTGACTTTGGGTCAGGGTCCAGTTTAACTTTAAGAACTTCAGAAATAACTTAAAAAATTTCTGTCCAGTAATAATTCAATTTGGGGCATGTAACAAAACTATGTATTAAATTTGCTTCTAAATTCTTACATTTATCACAGATAGAGGAGACATTAGGAAAAATACTATTTAATTTAGTTTTCGAATAATGTAATCTATATAATACTTTAAATTGTATCAATGTATGTCTAGCATTTAACGAACACCGATGTATTCGTTGTAGACTTTCTTCCCAATTTTCTTTTGTTATAGATAATCCAATTTCATTTTCCCATGCTTGTCGATATGTTTTAGTTGTTGGATTCTCCTTATCCAGAATAATGTTATATATATAAGCTATGACAAAATTGCTGGGATGACAAAATGGCAAAGTTGCTGGGATGCAAGAAATAATGGATGCGAAGATAGATCCTATTTTAATCTCACTCGACCAAGAAAATGATGCAATTAAAGAACTGACTGAACTTGCTGTATCAAGTACTAAGGAGAGAGAAGCTACGCGCCGAGAATAAACGCCTCTCAGAGCTACTACGCAAAATAAATGAGAAATGTATTGACTTGGAGGGACGACAAAGACGTAAGAATTTGCGTATAGTAGGATTGAGCGAGGGTCGTGAAGGAAATCAAGACCCGCGAAAATTTGCTGCAAAACTCCTAAAGGACATTCTGAATTTGGATCAAGAACTCCTGTTGGGCCGTGCGCACAGGGCTTTAAGACGGGTCCCTGGGAGAGGTGCACCACCAAGATAAATGATTGTAAAGGTGGCCTATGATCACGTCTTTGAAGAAATGATGAAGATAATAATAAGAAAGAAAAATCTGAAATACGAGGGAGACAACATCAGTATTTTCAGAGATTATCCAGCGGAAGTGGCTAAGAGAAGATCTTTATTCACAGAAACAAGAGGCATTCTGAGGAATATAAAGGATACAAAGGATCTTAGATATGGCTTGATGTACCCAGCAACATTGAGAGTGACCTACGACAACAAGGAATATCGTTTCGTTAAGCATACTGAAGCACTGGAATTCGCTCGAGACATACAGAAGAAGGCAGAAGAGGAAGCAGAAGAAGAAGCACGGGAGGAAGAAGTAGAAGACTGAACTTTTATCACCGGCCTGCGGTTATGAATTATTCATTGAGAAAGAGGGGGAATAATGGACATGTAGTTGGAGTTTTGTATTAATTATTAAAAATGTCAATTATTCCCCTAATATAGTATTACTTACTATAATATTAATAATAATAGAAACTAGTAACTAGAAACTAGTAATATGAATAATAGAAATAACTACTAAGTATATAAAGTTAGTACCCCACCCCAATATACACAGTATCCTAGATAGGAGCTGGAACAACTAACATCTTTTTTTTTAAACGGAAGTCACTAGATTAATAGCCACGCTAGTGTGGCTTCCACTAATACACGCTACACATTATACAAGGGTAGTTTATTTTTTTTCTGGGCACCCTACTAACACCCTTTACTCTTTTTTTATTTACATTTTTTATTATTTTTTATATATCAAATATTTGATCTTATATATTATATGAATGTATTAACGATCGATATTATATAATTTGTTTAAGAAGACGTGTATATGAATTAATAAGGATAGTAGTTTTCATCAAATTGATGTTTGGGTATAATGTTGAGCTGGAGGGGTCGAGAAGGCTACTCCAAAAAAAGCCACCCTAACGGTAAAATGCAAGACATGAATGTGAAGACTGGGGGTGATGGAATTACCTTCTGTAGTTGGAATGTTAAGGGAATTAATGAACCAATTAAAAGGGGAAAGGTGTTAGCTCAGTTGAACAGATTGAAATCAGATGTCACTTTCCTACAAGAGCTCATCTTAAAAAAGATGCTCAACATAGATTAACAGCTAAATGGATTTCAAAGGTGTATCACTCATCATTTATACATAAATCTAGAGGAGTTGCAATAATTATTCGTAAAGGTATACCATTTAAACAAAGTTCTATAATAGAGGATAAGGAGGGTAGATATGTAATAATTACAGGGGAATTATATTCAAAAAAAGTAATTCTTGTGAATATATATGCACCTAATTTTGATAATCCATTATTTTTTAAGAAAATATTTAATAATATCCCTATATCCACTCAATATAATTTAATAATTGGGGGTGATTTAAATTGTACTTTAGATAACTATCTAGACAGATCTTCATCAAAAAGGAAAGCTGCCTCTAAGTCAAGTAAATTTATAAATTATTTTATTAACACATCTAATGTTAAGGATATTTGGAGATTAGATAACCCATCTGGACGAGAATATTCCTTTCTCTCGCCCATATTTGGAACTTACTCGAGGATAGATTATTTTCTAATAGATTCAAAACTACTTCCTTACACGTATGATGCAAAATATCATAATATTATTATTTCAGACCATGCGCCACTAACATTCAAGATAAAATTAAAAGATATATTTAACAAAACCACTACTTGGAGATTTAATCCCCAGATATTAAAGGACAAGGACTGTTGTAATCATGTGGTGGAACAGATTAAATTATTTTTTGAAACTAATGACAAACCTGAAATTTCACCATTGCTACTTTGGGATACATTTAAAGCATTTATGCGTGGTGCAATAATATCAGCACAGGCATATTTTAATAAAGAAAATCGAAAGACGGAACAAAAGTTAGAAAAGGAGATAAAACAACTAGATAGTGAAAATATAAAACATCCTTCTAAAGAGTTAAGTAATAAAATTGCAATATTAAAATATAGATTAAACAAAATATATTCTAACCAAGTCATTAAACTTTTTCAACAAACCAAACAAGTGCATTTTGAATTTGGAGATAAACCACACAAATTGCTGGCATGACAACTCAGAAAATTAGATGATGAAAAAATGATACATAGAATTAGATCTGCGCATGGAAATATATTAACTATACCAAAAGACATTAATGACAGATTTCTACAATATTATCAAAATCTTTATTCATCGAAATTAACAGGACAAACAGATGGAATGGAAACATTCCTACAAGAATGTCAAATTAATAGTTTAGATCAGGAAGGAAGACACTTGTTAATTGCTGAAATATCAGTAAAAGATATTGAAGAATCAATTGGTTCGTTAAAGAATGGAAAAGCTGCGGGCCCTGATGGCCTGAGTGCAGAATTTTATAAAAAATTTCAAGATCTGATTTCCCCAAGATTACATATAGTGTATAGATATGCATATGAACATGGAAAATTACCAGAATCTTTAAATGAATCCACAATCACACTCATTCCTAAGGTAGACAAGGATTTGGAAGATCCTGGATCATATAGAGCGATTGCTCTTCTAAATACAGATCAAAAAATATTAACTAAAGTTTTATCTCGGAGATTAAGTCTGGTGATTTCTAAATTAATACACTATGATCAAACAGGTTTTATTCCAAAACGCTATTCATCCCATAATCTTAGACGTTTGTTTAATATTATATATTCAAAAAGAGTACGGGACACGGAATTAGCGGTTATATCGTTAGACGCAGAAAAAGCATTCGATCAGGTGGAATGGTCATATTTATTTAATATAATGGAAAAGTTTCAATTGGGAGTTAGATTTTGTAAATGGGTAAGAATTCTATATTCGAATCCTACTGCAAGAATATTAACTAACCAAATATTATCAGCTAAATTTAAGCTTTTTAGGGGATGCAGACAGGGATGTCCGTTATCGCCTTTATTATTCGCTTTGGTGATAGAGCCTTTGGCGGAAAGAATTAGATCTGAACCTGAAATATATGGTTATAATACTGATACAACAACTAATAAAATATCTTTATATGCAGATGATGTTTTGATTTATGTTACAAAACCGGAAATTAGTATTCCAATGCTGTTTAATGTTATAACTAAATTTGGCACATTTTCTGGATATAGGATTAATTGGAATAAAAATGATATTATGCCTATAACTGGAATAAATTTAAATATATTACAACAATATCCACTAAAAATAGTCACAGATAAATTTAAATATTTAGGTATCAATGTATCTAAATCTTATAACTCATTAATTAAATCTAATTATCCTCAACTATTAGATAAACTTAGAAAAAATATTTTATATTGGAAAACACTTCCAAATCTATGATTGGTAGAATAAATGCTATAAAGATGGGTTTTTTTACCACAATTATTATATCTGTTTCAAGCTATCCCTTTTTTTCTCCCGAAAACCTTTTTTAAGAAAATTGATAATATTGTTAATAGTTTTATTTGGGACTATAAAAATCATAGAATAAGTAAAAAACATTTATGTAAATCTAAGATAAATGGAGGATTAGCACTCCCAAATTTCTTATATTATTTTTGGGCAGTCCAGATTAAGAATATGAATTTCTGGTGGGTAAATATGGATCATGAACCAATGTGGTTAAAGATGGAAAAGGAAGACTGTTTACCTTTCAACGTAGGCTCGATTCTCTTTGCCCCAAAGGAAGTACAAAACAAAATTTTTAGGGACAACCCTATAATTTATAATAATAGACGTATTTGGAAACAAATAGTTAAGACTTTACACTTAGATAATCTTTCACTTAGACTACCAATTATGAATAACCCATTATTTAAACCCTCTATATTAGATGGAGGGGTTTAGACATTGGGACGATTTAGGAATTAAAAGGATAGAGCACCTTTATAGAAAAGGAAAATTTCTTTTATTTCAGGAGTTACAAGATATCTACGGATTGTCTTCACAACACTTGTTTAGATACTTACAAATTAGAGATTATATTAAATCTAATACACAAGATTATAAAAATAAAGAACCAGGATTATTAGATGAATTGTTTAATTTGCACCCAAATACAGAAAAAGTAAGTTTCTATAAGATCCCCCTCAATGTTCTAAATTCTAGCGAGTACAAGCCGAGTCTATCCAGTCTTTCATCGTATGAAAGTCCTGACATCCCAGGAATCAGTCTGGTGAACCTTCTCTGTACTCCCTCTATGGCAAGAATGTCTTTCCTCAGATTAGGAGCCCAAAACTGTACGCAATACTCCAGGTGTGGTCTCACCAAGACCCTGTACAACTGCAGTAGAACCTCCCTGCTCCTATACGCAAATCCTTTTGCTATGAATGCACCTGCATGCCTACTTTCAATGACTGGTGTACCATGACACCCAGGTCTCGTTGCATCTCCCCTTTTCCTAATCGGCTACCATTCAGATAATAGTCTACTTTCCTGTTTTTGCCACCAAAGTGGATAACCTCACATTTATCCACATTATACTGCATCTGCCATGCAGTTGCCCACTCACCCAGCCTATCCAAGTCACCTTGCAGCCTCCTAGCATCCTCCTCACAGCTAACAATGCCCCCCCCCCAGTTTTGTGTCATCCGCAAACTTCGAGATGTTGCATTCCATTCCCTCGTCCAAATCATTAATATATATTGCAAACTAGACTAAGTGGGAACCGTTGGGTCCCAGCTTCAGACGGGAGGGCTGGTCCCTCAATGCAATATTCCACCTCTCCACCAATTCCAATATTGCTGGCCAGTTGGGGGAGGGGGGGGGGCTTACTGGAGTGCTAATATGTGTATTGTGGGTCAAAGGGACTGGTTTCCAGAGGGCTAGTATGGACATTGTGGGATGAATGGATTCTTGGACTGGCAGCTCAGTCACTCTGGCCAGGCAGCATTTTAGAACCAATAGAGACACTTTTTGCCAGGATTTTCGAACCAACAGACACTTTTTGTGTCTATCACCTCCTACAAGGTGAAACCAGGAGGCAGCTCGGATGTCGGCGATACATCACTCCCTGATGAGCTCAATGCATTTTACGCACGCTTTGATAGGGAGAACACCGATGTGCCTTCCCGAGCCCCCATTCGCTGTGATGGTATTTCAGTCTCAGTCACAGAGGCCGACGTCAGGAAATCCTTCAGAGGGGTGAACCCTCGAAAAGCATCTGGACCTGATGGTATACCTGGTCGTGTCCTAAAAACCTGTGCGGACCAACTGGCTGGAGTTTTTACGGACATTTTCAACCTGTCACTTCTGAGGTCTGAGGTTCCCGCCTGCTTCAAAAGGGCATCAATAATACCGGTGCCCAAGAAGAGCAAGGTGACGTGCCTCAATGACTATCGACCTGTGGCACTAACACCTGTGGTGATGAAGTGCTTCGAGAGGTTGATCATGGCGCAAATCAACTCCTACCTCGACCAAAACCTGGACCCACTGCAGTTCGCTTACCGCCACAACAGATCAACGGTGGACGCGATCTCGCTGGCTCTCCACTCCGCTCTGGACCACTTGGACAGCAAAAACTCATATGTCAGGCATTATTCGTTGACTACAGCTCGGCATTTAACACAATCATCCCCTCCAAGCTGGTTACCAAACTCGCAGAACTGGGTCTCTGCGCATCCCTCTGCAATTGGATCCTCGACTTCCTCATCCACAGACCACAGTCTGTTCGTATTGGTGGAAATGTGTCATACTCGATAACAATCAGCACGGGAGCACCTCATGGCTGCGTGCTCAGCCCCTGCTGTACTCACTCTATACTCATGACTGCGTAGCCGGTCACAGTGCGAACTCCATCATCAAGTTCGCTGATGACACCACTGTTGTGGGACGTATCACTGATGGGGATGAGTCCGAGTATAGAAGAGAGATCGAGCAACTGTCCATATGGTGCCAGCACAACAACCTGGCCCTCAACACCAGCAAAACCAAGGAACTGATTGTGGACTTTGGAAGGAGTAGGATGGGGACCCACAGTCCTGTTTATATCAACGGGTCGATGGTTGAATGGGTCAAGAGCTTCAAATTCCTGGGCGTGCACATCTGTGAAGATCTTTCCTGGTCCGAGAACACAGATGCAATTATTAAGAAAGCTCATCAGCGTCTCTACTTCCTGAGAAGATTACGGAGAGTCGGTCTGTCAAGGACTCTCTAACTTCTACAGGTGTACAGTAGAGAGCTTGCTGACCGGTTGCATCGTGGCTTGGTTCGGCAACTTGAGTGCCCTGGAGAGGTAAAGACTACAAAAAGTAGTAAACACTGCCCAGTCCATCATCGGCTCTGACCTTCCTTCCATCGAGGGGATTTATCACAGTCGCTGCCTCAAAAAGGCTGGCAGCATCATCAAGGACCCACACCATCCTGGCCACACACTCATCTCCCTGCTACCTTCAGGTAGAAGGTACAGGAGCCTGAAGACTGCAACGACCAGGTTCAGGAATAGCTACTTCCCCACAGCCATCAGGCTATTAACCCTGGCTTGGATAAAACTCTGATAACTAATAACCCATTACCTGTTATTTGCTCTTTATTTGTTTATTTATTCATGTGTGTATATATTTATATTATGGTATATGGACACACTGATCGGTTTTGTAGTCAATGCCTTCTATGTTCTGTGTGCTGATACAAAGCAAGAATTTCATTGTCCTATCAGGGACACATGACAATAAACTCACTTGAACTTTCTGCAAGCATTTTAGAACCAATAGACACTCTTTCTACAAGCATTTTAGAACCAATAGAGACACCTATCCATGTTCTCCACAGATGCTGCCTGACCCGCTGAGTTACTCCAGCACTCTGTGAAATGTCACCTATCCATGTTCTCCACAGATGCTGCCTGACCCGCTGAGTTACTCCAGCACTCTGTGAAACGTCACCTATCCATGTTCTCCACAGATGCTGCCTGACCCGCTGAGTTACTCCAGCACTCTGTGAAACGTCACCTATCCATGTTCTCCACAGATGATGCCTGACCCGCTGAGTTACTCCAGCACTCTGTGAACGTCACCTATCCATGTTCTCCACAGATGCTGCCTGACCCGCTGAGTTACTCCAGCATTCTGTTAGAGCCAAAGAGTGATACAGTGTGGAAACAGGCCCTTTGGCCCAACTTGCCCGCAATGACCAACGACTAGACCCAGCTCCACTAGTCCCGCCTGCCTGCGTTTGGCCTCCAAACTTGTTCTATCCATGTACGTGTCTAACTGTTTCTTAAACTTTGGGATATTCCCAGCCTCAACTAGCTTGTTCCATGACAGCTTGTTCCATGCACTCACCACCCTTTGTGTGAAAAGGTTTCCCCTCAGATTCCTATTAAATCTTTTCCCCTTCACCATCAACCCATGTCCTCTGGTCCTCAACTCCCCCACTCTGAGCAAGAGATTAGAAACATAGAAAATAGGTGCAGGAGGGGGCCATTTGGCCCTTCGAGCCAGCACCGCCATTTATTGTGATCATGGCTGATCGTCCACAATCAATAACCTGTATCTGTCTTCTCCCCATAGCCCAGATTCTGTGCATCTAACTAAATTGTGTCCCGTACAAGATTCCAGCATCTGCAGTATCTTGTGTCTCCCTCACCTATATCCACCTATTACTTCTGAAGAAGGGTCTCAACCTGAAACGTCACCCATTCCTTCTCTCCAGAGATGCTGCCTGTCCTGCTGCGTTACTCCAGCATTTTGTGTCCACCTGTCACTTGCCAGGCTTTGTCCAGCCTCCATCTCTCTTTTCCAGCTTCCTCCCCCCACCCTCTCCACTCAGTCTGAAGAAGGGTCCTGACTCCAAACGTCGTCTGTCCATTCCCCCTAAAGCGGTGGAGGAACTCAGTGGGTCAGGCCGCATCTGTAGAGGGAAGGGAATCTAAGGCGACCACTCCCACCTCTCCGTTCCAACTTTCTCCACCCCCCCACACCAAGCAGTCTGAAGAAGGGTCCTGACCTAGAATGTTGCCTGTCCATGCTCTCCAGACGTGCAAGTTACTCCAGGAGATTGTGTCTCTCTTTGTAAACCGGCTGTTCCTTCTTTACGTTTGTGAAGAGGAAAACATTGGTTAAAACCAAAGTTGGACTTGAAAACGGAAAAAGGTGAATTTATTATGGGGAACAAGGAAATGGCAGATGGGTTGAACAGGTACTTTGGATCCATCTTCACTAAGGAGGACACAAACAATCTTCCTGATATAGTAGTGGCCAGAGGATCTGGGGTGATGGAGGAACTGAAGGAAATCCACATTAGGCAGGAAATGGTGTTGGATAGACTGATGGGACTGAAGGCTGATAAATCCCCAGGGCCTGATGGTCTGCATCCCAGGGTACTTAAGGAAGTGGCTCTAGAAATCTTGGACGCATTGATGATCATTTTCCAATGTTCTATAGATTCAGGATCAGTTGCTGTGGATTGGAGGGTAGCTAATGTTATCCCACTTTTTAAGAAAGGCGGGAGAGAGAAAACAGGGAATTATAGACGTTAGCCCAGGGGTGGGGAACCTTTTCATGTTGGAATGATGCATTGTTAGCTGTAATCTAATAAGGCCGCGTCCATGAAACTGCAATTAGATATAGTTCAAAATGGACTTTATTTTGTAAAAATCTAACTCCTATGTACTAACTTCAAGAAAATGAAAGCAAATGGTTAATTCTAAAGTTAACTAACCTTTCAATGACTTTGTTGTGACTGCCTTTTGTGGGAAAGCATTTGAATATTTGGTTGCAACATGGAGGTACGCAGTTTCAGCTGATCTTCTAGATGGGTATCCGTCATTTGTGACCTTAAGGGCGTCTTGATTTGGGATAGATAGAAGAATGTAGATCCGCAGCAATAAGTGGTTGAACAGCAAGAAAGCATTTTTCGTGCGTGTTGCCGAAGGCTGTGCATTCTATCGCATTTTTCCATATTTCAATCGGATCTTTCAGCGTCAAATAAGGACTTTAAAATGTCATCTTCTGAGAGCTCAATCACTTCCATCTGTAGTTCTATAGCAGCCTTGGAGACAACAACTAGGTGAGGTTGAAATGCTAATTTGAATGCTAAAAAATGCTAATTTTGTTGAATCTTCTTGTACTCTTTGGTATTTTAAATACGTTCATTTAAAGATTTAAATAAAAATAATAAATGACGAACAAAAACATATTAATAAAAATAAAGGATTTGTTCTACGAAATTTGGATTCATTCAAAAGGCCGCACTTAATGGCCCAGAAGGCCGCATGTGGCCTTAAGGCTGCAGGTTCCCCACCCCTGCGTTAGCCTGACATCGGTGGTGGGGAAGATGCCGGAGTCAATTATTTACGAAGGGGAAATCATGCTTGACTCATCTTCTGGAATTTTTTGAGGATGTAACTAGGAAAATGGACAAGGGAGAGCCAGTGGAAGTAGTGTACCTGGACTTTCAGAAAGCATTTGATAAGGTCCCACATAGGAGATTAGTGGGCAAAATTAGGGCACAAGGTATTCGGGGTAGAGTGCTGACATGGATAGAAAATTGGTTGGCAGACAGAAACAAAGAGTAGGGATTAACGGGTCCCTTTCAGAATGGCAGGCAGTGACTAGTGGGGTACCGCAAGGCTCGGTGCTGGGACCGCAGCTATTTACCATATACATCAATGATTTGGATGAAGGGATTAAAAGTAACATTAGCAAATTTGCAGATGACACAAAGCTGGGTGGCAGTGTGAACTGTGAGGAGGATGCTATGAGAATGCAGGGTGACTTGGACAGGTTGGGGGAGTGGGCAGATGCATGGCAGATGAAGTTTAATGTGGATAAATGTGAGGTTAACCACTTTGGTAGCAAAAACAGGAAGGCAGATTATTATCTAAATGGTGTCAAGTTGGGGAAAGGGGAAGTACAACAGGATCTGGGGGTCCTTGTTCATCAGTCAATTAAAGTGAGCATGCAGGTACAGCAGGCAGTGAAGAAAGCGAATGGCGAATGGCCTTCATAACAAGAGGAGTTGAGTATTGGAGCAAAGAGGTCCTTCTGCAGTTGTACAGAGCCCCAGTGAGACCACACCTGGAGTATTGTGTGCAGTTTTAGTCTCCAAATTTGAGGAAGGACATTCTTGCTATTGAGGGAGTGCAGCGTAGGTTCACCAGGTTAATTCCTGGGATGGCGGGACTGTCATATGCTGAGAGAATGGAGCAGCTCAGCTTGCATACTCTGGATGAGAGGGTATATTATTGAAACATATAAGATTATTAAGGGTTTGGACACGCAAGAGGCAGGAAACATGTTCCCAATGTTGGGGGAGTCCAGAAACAGGGGCCACAGTTTAAGAATAAGGAGTAAGCCATTTAGATGAGATGAGAAAACATTTTTTTTACTTGGAGAGTTGTGAGTCTGTGGAATTCTCTGCCTCAGAGGGCGGTGGAGGCCGGTTCTCTGGATGCTTTTAAGAGAGAGCTAGATAGGGCTCTTAAAGATAGCGGAGTCAGGGGATATGGGGAGAAGGCAGAAACGGGGTACTGATTGTGGATGATCAGGCATGATCACATTGATTGGTGGTGCTGGTTCGTAGGGCCGAATGGCCTACTCCTGCACCTATTGTCTCTTGTCTAATGTCTATTGTATCAGGACTAGGAGTGCATTTCACCCTACACTTGCGCTCGGTCCTCCAAGGCCAGCTGGATCTCCCGGTTGCCAACCATTTTAACTCCTCTTCCTACTCCCACACTGATGTTTCTGTCCTGGGCCTCCTCCATTGCCAGAGTGAGGTGACACGCAAACTGGAGGAACAGCACCTCATAGCTTACAGCCCAATGACATGAACATTGAATTCTCCAAATTAAGGAGACTCCCCCCTCCTAATCAAGTCCTGGAGTCTGTCCCAACCCCATCTCTTATTTCCAGCTTTCTCCCCCGACTCCATCAGTCCAAAGAAGGGTCCAGACCCGACACGTCGCCTGTCCATTCCCCTCCAAAGTGCCGGTAGAACTCAGCAGGTCAGCCATCCGTGCTGGGAAACGGATGGAGAAGTGTTCCTATTACAAGCTCTCCTTGGCCCTGTCAAGAATGCGGTGTCCATTCTTGGGATGAAATGCAAGGTCCGAGCTGACCAGTCATCGACAGCCCCCCTTCCCTTCCCTCGTGGGCCATATCTTCATCATTCCTCTGTCTTCTTCTCGCTGGATGATAAGCAGAACCATCTTGGCTTAACAGCAGATGTATCTCCTTCCTTTTGGCCTTTCGTTTCTGCAGGTATTTACAGCGGAATCAGAACTACTTCCCTTAGGTTCTGATCTTCCTTTTGTTTTAGTAAAGGTAGAACCTTTGACAGTTGCGATTAAAAGTTACATCTAAAAACCGTTGCACATTTTCATCGTGTTCAGCTTTGTCTTCTCCTGCAATAGTTATATGATCAAGATAAGGGAAAGTATCTTTAAGTTTTTCCTGTTCTACAAGTTTGTCCATCTCTCTCTGAAAAACAGCCACGCCATTAGTTACACCAAAAGGAACACTGCAGTAGTGGTATAATTTCCCATTTACTTCTTCTCTGATTCCTTCAGAGGAATTTGGTAATAAGCACTTTTTAAGGCAAAAGTAGAGAATCAAATACACAGGACAAGGTGTTAAGAAGTCCCTTGTGCCAGTAGGTGGGGAGCATTTCACGACATTCGTTGATTGTTGAGAGTGGTAGACGCTCAACATCGGGGGGGAAGGGAGGGGGGATACATATACGTATATCTTGGCCTGGGTAACCTTCAGGACAGTTGGGCACAGGACACATCATCAGTAGTGTACCCTTGCATCACTGGGTGTTTCGGCCTTTTAACACTATACACCCTCCACAGGATGATCAGCCCTCAGCGCGTGTCCCGTGTCAAACTGTCCCAAAGATTCACCATGATGTACTTGGGGCCCAGCATGTGTCTTTCCGCTTGAGCCAAATCGAACGGCTGCTTCTTTCAGCCGCGTCTGAGAGTGATCTTATGGTCTTCCGCAGAGCCTGACCGTAGATTCCAAGCTCCTTCAGCAGTCTGATGGTAGATGATGCAACAAATCCTCTGCATCCCACTTCAACTGGATAGACTTTGATGTTCCAGCCACACTGCGTTGCCTCTGCTGCAAGCTCTGCGTAGCGCAGCTTCTTACGCTCATAGGCCTCCTCAACAGAGTTCTCCCATGGAACTGTGAGCTCTATGATGTAAGCAGTCTTCTGTGAAGAGGACCAGAACACCAAGTCTGGCCTGAGGTTGGTTAAGGCAATTTCAGGTGGAAAGATTAGTTGTCGGCCGATGTCTGCCAACATCCTCCAGTCACGGGCCCTGCGTAGGTTTCCTTCTTCTGATCTGGTGGAAGGATGTTTAGGCATTTTCTGTCCTTCTCGGACAAATATCTTATACTTAGCTAATGTATTGCTAATCTCTTCTATACGAGGTAGTGGATATGCATCAAGGTCCGTGAACTGGTTCATAGTTTGAGAGTAATCAATGCAGAGTCTCTTTCTATGTCTCTCCAAGGGGTCCTTAACCACGACAACTTGTGCCCTCCAAGGGGAAGAGCTGGGTTCTATGAAACCTTCTTGTAAAAGATTAGTTACTTCTGTGTTGATAAAGTTCCTATCATCTTTACTAAAGTGTCTTGATTTTGTAGCAATTGGCTTGCACTTGGAGGATAAATTAGTGAATAATGAAGGGCATTCAACAGATGCAGCAGAAACACCACACAATACTGGTGGCTTTGACAATCCATGATTAGGCATAGATCCTTCATACATTATTTGAAGTGATCTGTACAGTTTCTGAAAATCCTGACCTAGAATTATATCGCTACACAAATGTTTCAAAATACCAAGACATACAGATTTATAGCTAGTTTTGTTCAGAATAAAGTCTATAATACAAGATCCAATAATTTGAGTGTTGAGAGTTGTCAGAGCCATCGAGATTGCTCTATTTGAAGGAATTATAGTTAGATTTAGTCGAGATACAACTTATTCCCTTATTAAAACTTCTGAACTGCCAGAATCAAGTAGAACATTAAGTGTATGGCCATTGATGGATACCGTTGTAGCTGCATGAGACAAGCTCTGAGGAAATGCAGCTGTAATTGCACATAAAGAAGGCGTACACATGGCAGCAGTTACCATTCTTGTAGTTGCTTTGGACTTGCATACTCTAGAATAATGTCCCTTCTTGCCACAACTATTACACGTTGCCACCCGAGCAGGGCATCTCTCTCTCTTATGAATATTACCCCCGCAAAAGTAACACTTCCTTTTTGAATAATTATATGCTGCAGCAAGGGCACCTTTATCAGTAGAAATTGTTTCAGCTTGCTCCATATTAGTACTTGGGTGAGATTCTTGTGTAGTAGTTGCTGCAGAATACACATTAGATGAGCCATAAGCATCTGAATTAGCCAAGTACTAATATTCAGCATGAGTAAGCTTGATTTTAAGCTGACTGTAAACCAAGGTTTTGTGTTCTAATAGTCTCTGTTGTATTAAAGGCGATGCCAAACCATTGATAAACAAGTCTCGGATAACTTCCTGTCGATATTGATCAGCTGTAACTGCTTTGAAGGCACAGTCTTTAGTAAGTCTTTGAAGTTCTTGTAAAAATTCATCAAGTGACTCACCAGGTTTTTGTTTTCGAGTAGCAAGGAGGTGTCGAGCGAATATCACGTTGGGTGTCTTAATGAGGAGTCTGTTTAGTACATCAATAGCAGAGTCATAAGTTGTACATTCCTCTATGTACTCGTATACATCAGAAGAGACGGAGCTTATTAATGTCCTGAATCTGTCTGGTGCATCATTGCAACACTCATCAAAGAAGTTATTTATTGTACGAAGCCAGTGCTTCCAATCCTTTGCAGCAGCAGGTGAGTTGGGATCCAGATCCAAGCGTTGTGGTTTCAATAGTTTCTCCATCCCAAGTCGGACTTTTTGACTTCTAAGATAAGTTCCTTAAATTGTTGTGAGGTAAATGAAACTTTACACTGCTCGTAATTTACTTGACTTTATTTAAGCTTTAAGCAACTTATTTCTTTAATACATAAACTCAGAAACGTCTGGCAAACATGGCTGATTCCGCAGGCCTTTCCCGCCCGAAATACCCTGCACATACGCACACTCTGGAAAAGCCCACACATGCGCCCACTCTAGAAGAGCCCCTCACATGCGCCCACTCTAGAAGAGCCCCTCACATGCGGCCACTTCAACCCCCGAAAGTCCAAATTGAAATTTGGACAGGCTGACCACTGGCAACAGCGCCACCATCAGATCAACTGCCGTCACTGCAGCCTGGCCGCCATCCACAGCGCCACCTTCCAGCCGGATGCAGTCCCTGCAGCCTGACCACCGGCAACAACGCCTCATTCAGTTGGAGGCTGTCACTGCGACTCTGCACAGTTTTCCTATCCTGCACTATGGCCACTGGACAATTTGAACTTACCACTGTGCATGTGACTGCTCACTGTAATTTGTGTAGTTTCTGTTCATTTTGTTTTCACTGCATCACCACACAGGGTTCAGCAATCAGTTTATTTGTTGTATTTGGGGTTTTTTCCTCATTGTTGCCGACGTCTCCCAGCAGTTGCTGAGGGCCGTAATTCTCAGGACATGATCCCTTAACTGGTTGAGGAGATGGGACTGTGTCTCTTCCGCCCGGGGGCTTTTGCATCGGTCTCCTCGCACCCCTCGGTACCTCAGAATCGCCCACGTGAAGCGTTGACTGCGCCCGCGGGCCCCTCCATCCCGAACCCACGCCCGGGGTGTTCCCCCACCCACATGCAGGAGCCGCCCTCGACCATTTTATTCCTTCCCAAACGGGAGTACAGGGAATAGTTGAATCAGTACTCATCTTATTGAATGACAACACTTGTTCAAGGGACCAATTGGGGGAACAGTTCCTTTCACAGCGTGTGGAGAGTCTGTGCCAGGGGTAAAGTTGTGGGGAGGGCACGAGTGTTGAGAAGGAGGGGGTCGGGGATAATGCCAGTAACTCACTCACTCACCGCTACCGCAGCTCTCCGGGCGCAAAGCCACCACACTGTAGCCGGGGATAGAAGCAGCTCGGGGAGCTACGAGCGGCCGCCGGGACCCAACAGCAGAACTGGCCACCACTTCAGCGCCTTCTGCCAGCCCGCTCACCTTTGGCAGTGCTCTCCGTCGGAACACCTGTCACCTGCCGCTCGCCTACTTCGCTCATGTCAGCGGCTTCCTGCAAATCCTTAAATTCCCACAGCCGAGTAACCTCAATCGTGCTGTCAGAATTTAAGGACATGAGTGAGGCCAGCGAGCGGCAGGAGAGAGGTTTTTAGACGGAGAGCTGCCAGATTTGAGCGGGGACCGGCAGAAGGAGCTAAGGTGGCGGCTGGTTCCGCTGTCCGGCCAGGCGGCCGCTCAGCCACCATAGCTACTTCTATCCCCACCCCACCTCAATGCGGTGGCATTCCACGCCTCCGTGCGAGGAGCGTCGCAAGTGGCATTATCCCAATCCCCTCCTTCATAACGTTCGTACCCTCCCCGCAACTTTACCCCGGGCCAGACTCCCCAAATGCTGTGAAAGGAGCTCTACCCCCACCCCCACACCCCGGGAATACGGTATTTAAAAACATCACCAAGAAATGTACTTACCACATCATTGGTACACACCAAACCATATTTGAAAACCCCGCCAAGCAGTGCAGCAAAGGCAGAATTTCTGCTGCCTTCAGCCCTGCTTGAAACTGACGGCTTCAGGCAGCGCTGACGGCACGTGGGCTGCACAGAGCTTCCCGTGTTACAAGCGCTGCGGATGAAAGGCACGGAGAATTATGCCTACCTAAGAGATCGATCTCTTGCATAGGCATAATTCTCCCATGCCTTTACTATTTATATTTAGAAATGACTATGTTATAATTTTAGTCAGGGTAGGCAGTGCCTACCTTGCCCACCCTGACGGCACGTGCCTGATAGAAGTAAACTAGCTGCTATAGGGTAAACAAGCTTCTTTATCTAATTAGGATGTTGGGTTTGTGCCATAACCCATTACGAGCTAAAGGACTGATTCAAAACCAAATTACAATCAGACACACAATGCTTCTAGTTCATGGTATCTTGTAACATTTGAACATGGATGTTATCTCTTTAAGGAGCTGAAAATTAATCTGCGGATCACACAGCCATGGATAAATGGCATGAAGAAATTAAAGTGGGAATTTAAATAAGAGTTAACAGTTACAGACTGAAACGTATGAAGTCTAAATATTACTCTTCATTTTTTTATAAGCTTTGCAGAAAGATAGTTGACAGCTCCATTCTCAACTCGTGATTATCTTTGTACGTAATCATGTTAACTGTTTTACAACTAATGTATATCAAAAAACGTTCTCACTGTGAAACAAGTATTGATCATAAAGATCATCAGAGAGGAACCTGTATTATAAGACCAGTGTTGCGCCCAGATCACTGATGAATCCTCTTATATAAATGACCTTGCTACCCACAGTTCCCAAGAAATTGAGAAAATCCATAAGGTTGGCAGTGACATGCAGGGGTAAAATGAAATGGAAGATGCTGACCATTCAGTTGGCTTGATGGACTTTGGAATACTATAATACACTACAGCTCTATTGTTTTATTTTACTTCGGAGTCACGTGAGTGACTACGTGAAGACCCCGCCAGCACGCATGCGCGACATATCGTCGTACGCATGCGGAAGCGACGGTCGGGAGGAGCGGGGCTCCTCCAGCGTGAGTTTAAAAAGCTCACGCCAGGTAAGTCTCACCGAAGGAGTGAGTCGACCATTATGGAAGGGAGAAAATCTAAGAGAGCGGCGGCCAAATCAGCGGCTAAGGACAACAGCCAACGGAGAACCGCCTCTCCAGAGCTACAGGTTCTACCTGCAGCTCCCGACTTTTCGGACTTTGAGACCGTTGGTACGCCACGGTCGGGGAAAACTACCCGGAAGTCGGCCGGGGCCGACTCAGCGGAGTCCGGTCCCGAGGGCACCCCGCTCACTGGCAGCGACGGAGGTCGCCTTGACCGCATTGAGCGGATGATGGAGCAGCTGCTCCAACGTGACCTGCTAAAGCAGGGGCAGGATCACAGTGGGACCCCTAGTAGGCCCACGGCAAGTTCCCTTAGAGGACTGCCTAATGTATCCCCTTCTCTACAGGGGAGCATTGAGGGTCAGAACTGGGCTGACCCAGAAGAAGGGGAGTTGGCTGAAGCGCCTGCAGCGTCAGGGGTGTGTGAAGATTATATGGATGTGGTGAGCAAACATGCCATGCCCAACCAGAAGGGCCTACCCATCCACCCCAAGCTGGCTGCCAGCATTGATTATATGGCCACCAACCAACTTCAGGAACAGGCCATCAATGCCACAGCAGATAAATACATGGCGCCGGAAAACTGCAAGTCATTAAATGTACCCGCGGTAAACAACCCGATATGGGGAAACATGAGCCCCTCGAGTAGAGGGCAGGAGATGAAACTTCAGAAGATCCTGAAGCTCCTAACCGCAGGGATTACTGCAGTAGCCAGAACAGCAGTGGGAGTGGATATGCCGGAAGAGCTACAAGATGCTTTGGCCTTACTGTGCAACACACAGTATGAAATAAATAATTTCAGGAAAAGCATTATAAAGCCGGCGCTTAACCCCAAGTTCGCGGGGTTGTGTAAGCCTGGGAAGACGCAGCCTCCAAGCCTGCTATTCGGGGAAGATCTCCCCAAACAGGTTAAAGATCTTGACGAGGAGGCTAAGGCTTTGGGCCTTATTAAAGTACCTGGGTACACTAAGCCTCATCACCCACACAGAACGCACCCCTACGCACCCACCGGGCAGAGTTACCCTAACAGGTCTGCCGGTGGTGAAAGCTCGAAGGCCGGCATACCTGCTCAGCGGTCTTTTTTAGGCCAAGGCCCAGGCCGGCCTTCTTGGAAGATGCGCCACTCCCAGAACACCTACAACCAGCCGAGGAAGCAAGGCCAGAAGCCACCACACCGGCAGTAACCATGGAGGTAGGTGGGTCTGGGATCCCCAGGAACACTACTGGCCCAAATTCACTTTGGATAGGGGGCAGGTTGCACATGTTCCTCGAGAATTGGCTCATTTTTACCTCTGATCCTTATATACTCAGGAGTATTCAGGGCTACAAAATTGAATTTATTCACGAACTCCCTACCCCGGTACAGCATGCACCTAGTCGGAAATTCGTCCTTTCTCATAGAGATAAGGCAGCAGGGCATGCTGAACTACAGAGGTTGATAGAAAAAGGGGTAATTGAGAAGGCCATTAAAGAACCTCAGGAGTTCGTGTCTAATATATTCACTAAAAACAAAAAAGATGGCTGTTGCCGCATCATCATAGATTTGACCGACCTGAATACTTCTGTCCAGTATATTCATTTTAAAATGGACACCTTCGACACTGCTATACAGCTTATAGCCAATGGGTACTACATGGCATGCGTTGACCTCAAAGATGCATACTATTCAGTACCCATACACAAGGATCATAGGAAATACTTAAAATTTATCTGGATGGGACAATTATGGCAATATAAAGCTTTGCCTAATGGGTTATCGTCAGCACCCAGATTGTTTACCAAGATATTGAAACCAGCTTTGGCCTATTTAAGGAAACAGAATCATATACTGTTATGGCCTATCTTGATGACATCCTCATAGTGGGGGAGAATTTGGAAATGGCTACTTTGGCAGTCACAGCCACGAAACATATTTTTCAGAAACTGGGGTTTACGATACATCCAGATAAATCAATATTGGAACCCTCTACCACCATGAAATATTTGGGGTTCATTATTGACTCAGTGCAAATGTCTGTCACGTTACCACCAAGCAAGGTGGAAGACCTGATAGAGGCTTGCAGGAGCCTCATTGGCATTAAGGTCCCATCCATTCGGCAGGTGGCCAGGGTGATTGGGAAGATAGTAGCTGCATTTCCTGCAGCACAATATGGGCCCTTACATTACCAAAACTTACAAAGAGCCAAAATTACAGCGCTCAAAAATCATGCTGGCCATTTTGATAGGCCCATGAAAATTCCAGAAAAGGCAAAAGCCGAATTATATTGGTGGATGGGTAATGCCCAAAATTGTTCCAAACCCATTACTATCACCAATCCCTCGATCACCTTACAAACGGATGCCAGTGCCAAAGGGTGGGGAGCTACTAACACTACCTCTAGCTGTGGAGGTAGATGGAGTGCACCAGAGTTAACCCTATTTAAAAACTTAGGGATTAACTATTCAGAAATGCTGGCAGCATTTCACGGCCTTAAGGCATACTGCACTAACATGCACAAAGTTCATGTTAGAATACAGATTGACAACACCACGGTGGTAGCCTATATTAACCACATGGGCGGTGTAAAGTCGATATCGTGTGATGAATTGGCCAACAATATCTGGCACTGGTGTCTGCAAAGAGAAATTTGGATCTCCGCAACTTACCTTCCAGGGTAAACTAAACACAGTGGCAGACACCAGGTCACGGAAATTCAACGACAACATAGAATGGATGTTGGATCGGAATGTGTTCGCAGATATTGTAGAACGTTATGGGACACCAGATATCGACCTTTTCGCGTCCAGGCTAAATCACCAACTACCAACGTATGTTGCTTGGGAGCCAGACCCGGGGGCAGTAGCGATGGATGCTTTCTCGCTACACTGGGGGGATTTATTTTGCTACGCTTTCCCCCCTTTCTGCCTCATCAGTCGGGTCTTGCAAAAAATCAAGCAAGACTCCGCATCGGGTATCTTGGTAGTGCCCGACTGGCCTACTCGACCATGGTTCCCTCTGGTACAGAAGATGGCCACAGAACCCTGTATCAGGGTGAATAAAAGACCTAGCCTGCTTGTTCATCCTGTTACAGGAGAATGTCATCCATGTCATGACCGCATGGATTTGTTAATTTGCAGATTTTAAAACGGCCACTTCATGGATTCGGACTCTCCAACAGGACCATTGATACCATCACGGCAGCCTGCAGAGAGTCCACAAGGAAGCAGTACCTGACCTACATCAGGAAATGGGAAGGATTCTGCGTGACTACCAAAACAACATACGAAACCGCCACCATCACGGAAGTGCTGAAGTTTCTGGCTACCCTTCATTACGATGAGGGTCTAAGCTACAGCGCCATTAACTGTGCCAGGAGTGCCCTATCGTCTTACTTGGGCAAGGGGAGTGACCAATTGGGAATTGGGTCACATCCCCTAGTATCCAAATTTATGAGGGGAATATTTAATTCCAATCCCCCCAGGCCCAGATATAGCCATACCTGGGACATCAGCACGGTATTGACGATGCTGAGAGGATGGACACCGAACACGGGACTCCCTTTGGCCAAATTAACCTACAAAATGGTCATGATAATGGCACTGATCACGGCGCAACGGGTCCAGTCCCTGCACAAACTCAGTCTGGATGCCATGGCAATTACCAGTGGGAAAATCACATTCCAGGTGCAGGGACTATTGAAGCAAGATCGACCCGGAGTGTCTGGACATACTTTGGAGTTCCTGGCTTACCCAGCGGACACCCGTCTTTGTATCGTTACATTGATTCTGCGATACATTTCAGTCACTAAAGATCTAAGAGGCACGGAAACAGCTTTGCTTGTCAGTCACAAGAAGCCTCATCACAGGGTCACGGTGCAAACCATTTCCAGATGGTTAAGGGTGGTACTGGATGCGGCGGGGGTGGATACTAATGTGTATAAATCTCACTCCACCAGGGCAGCATCCACCTCGGCGGCTAGAAGGATGGAGGTACCACTGGATCACATCCTGGCCACAGCGGGTTGGAACAATGAGAAAACCTTCCACCGCTTTTACAACAAACCCGTGACCTCCCCTGACAATTATGCAGGGAGGATTTTAAGTGCTGCCAGATAAATAACCCTTATGGGACACAATATTGTGTTTGGTATGAATAAATACCTGTTTTGTTTTTCAGCCAGTGTCTTGTCTGAATCACGTCCATCCTCTTATCCCAGCTTTAGCGGTGTGTGAGCATGGAGCTTCCAGGGCATGAAATCACAGAGCTTTGAAATCTTCACGTAGTCACTCACGTGACTCCGAAGTAAAATAGTAAGATTAAACGAGAACTTACCAGTTTGAAGTTTGATCTTTATTTTATGAGGTGTTACGATGAGGGATTACGTGCCCTCCGCTCCCGACCCTCTATTATAAAGATCACCTGGTATGAAAGTTCTCTTTTTTCTCTTACTATGTCAGTCATTGTGACTGTTTGTTCTGTGATTTCACACCACTGCTTTGAAGAATGTCACGCATGCGTGCTGGCGGGGTCTTCACGTAATCCCTCATCGTAACACCTCATAAAATAAAGATCAAACTTCAAACTGGTAAGTTCTCGTTTAATCTTACTATTAATCATCGCTCTAGTTTTTATTGTTAACTGCTTACGACCATTATGTACCTAACGAGGATTCTGAATGTCATCATAAACTGATAAAGAGGAAGGAATGAGGAAATGTAAAAGATTTAAAAGTTACGAAAATGGATTCAGCTGACTAGAAGTAAGACAGGCTGTTACCTTTCACTTATTAATTGCAAAGCCGGCAGAAAATGCATATCCTTGCTCCTATTACACTCACAAGGCAAACAAAGATGTTTATGCTCATTTCCAATAACACAAGCGAGATAATAAGCACAACTTCATGAATGTCTCCTCTATAATATAAACATTAAAATGATGTTCAGACTCTCTGCTCCTACCCTTACTCTTTAAGATTATAATGTGCATCATTTAAGTAAAAAAAAAACAAAATGCCTGATCTGTAGAAAAATAGCCTTCTCATCATAACCATATATGGGCCAACACTTCCTCTTTCGGAAGGACCTGTCAATTTTAAGAAGCAAGAGGCCGTACCATGCTCTGTAAGGTAAAATATTGCTGAATCATTGATTATTGAAGTATAAATGTATCTACTTAAACACTGCCCCTTAGTGTGTGATTTGATTTGATTTGATTTTATTTTATTTTATTTTATTACTTGTCATTCGAACCTCAGAGAGGCTCGAACGAAACTCCGTTTCTACAAGCCATACAAACAGAACAATTCATAAAAAAACACACAACAATTCAATTCACACAAACATCCATCACAGTGAATCTCCTCCTCACTGTGATGGAAGGCAAAGTCTTCTCTCTCCCCCGCACCATTTCTCTCCCGAGGTCGAAGCCCCAGGCGGGCGGTGTTAAGTCCCACGGCCATTGAGGCCACGCCGGGCGATGTACGGCCCCGCTCTAGGCCCAAAAGTCACAATGTTGGAGCCCCCGGCGGGCACTGGAATGTCCCGCGGCCATTGAAGCCGCGCCGGGCGATGTATGGCTCCGCTCCGGGTCGCTCCAACCTCGCGACACGAAGCTGCGTTGCGGGAGCTCCGGAAAGCAGTCTCTCACCCGGACCCGCGAGCTCCCGATATCCCGACAGTCCACCGGTCTGCAGCTGGAGCTGGAGCTCCGGAGTCGGGCCGCAGCAGTGAGCCACCACCACTCCCCACGCTCCGAGGCCGGCCAGCCCTACGATGGTAAGTCCGCAGCTCCACAGGCGCCGTGACTGGAGCCCCCAGGTCGTCCCGGTCAGAGGCCGCTCCACGGTGCTAGGCCCCAACGACAACGGAGACCCGACAGGGAAAAGGTTGGGGTCTCCCGTGCAGGGAAGAGATTTAAAAATTTCCCCCTCCCCTCACCACTCCACATATACACAGTTAGAAACAATACAAAAAAAACACGAAAAACTACATTTAAATAGACAAAAAAAAGACGGAGAGGCTGTAGGGGGCGCTGCAACGCGAGTCACGCCCGCCCACTGCGGATAGAGTGAACCTATAGTCTGTATACTGCAACAGTTACTACCACACCCAATTTTACTGCTGGATTACTGATTTTGTTTGCGTTTTTGTCTATTTAAGAGAAAGTGAACCACAACAACTGGACAATACTTTGCACTAAATATTATCTAAATGGCGTCAAGTTGGGAAAAGGGGAAGTACAGCGGGATCTGGGGGTCCTTGTTCATCAGTCTATGAAAGTAAGCATTCAGGTACAGCAGGCAGTGAAGAAAGCGAATGGCATGTTGGCCTTCATAACAGAGGAGTCGAGTATAGGAGCAAAGAGGTCCTTCTGCAGTTGTACAGAGACCCAGTGAGACCACACATGGAGTATTGTGTGCAGTTTTGGTCCCCTAATATTTTGATTTATTAGTGGTACTGTAAGTTACATCAGTGTACACCCCTTGTATTGTATTACAGTCATTGTACCCCTTAATTTGTATTTTTATTTTAAGGCTTTAGAAAAGAGAGAATAGAGAGAAAAATAGCAGCATAGAAAGTAGAAAAGTGAAAAAGAGATGTGAAAGTGTCAAAGCGCGACAGAGGGAAAGGAAACCCTTGAAGAGTTAGAAACGGGAATTAAAAGATAGACCCTGGAGAGGAAAAAAGAAGAAAGAGGGAAAAATAGAGAAAGAAAAAAGAAAAGCCAGTTACTTTATTATAAACATCTCGCAAAAGGAATCTACTGTGGCGTCAGCCACTTAAGCTCGAACCCTCGTCAGGAGAGGGCGGGCACACGACGTCATGGGCAGAGGGAGTGTCCTGGTACATAAGCTCTCTCACCACGAGATCCACCAGGAGTTTCTACCGGTAGCTGAGCCCGAGGGCACAACCTCGCTCAGCTACAACAACTCTATATATAGTTAGCGCACCCACTATATGTGTGACAACAGAATAAAGAACCAGTTGCACCAACCTGATGTCTCCTCTTTATTCGCCACGTATGGTGCTGCTACATTGGTGACCCCCGACTGTCCAAATTTAAATTTGGGCTCACCTGAAGACGCAGCCTCGGGAGACCTGATGTCTACAGCCGGCGGCCCAGCCCTGCAGAACTACGCTGCCGCCAACCAGGCCCTGCAGTGAGCTATGTCGCCGCTGCCCCACCAGCTGCTGCAGGAGCTGCGAGCATTGCAGCCTCCTGCCCACGGCAGCCCCGACACACGCCCGACGGCCCTGGGAGCAGAGTGAGTACCTGCCACTCTCCCGCTCCCGACAACGGACCCCGGCTCCGGGCCTTGCACCGGAATGCAACTGACCGGGGACACTGCTCCAGGCCTCACTGGGTCTCCAGGCCCCAGCACCGCTCCAGGCCTCACCGCGGCTCCAGCCCCTGCACCGGACCCGGCTCCAGGCCTCACCGCGTCCCCAGCCCCTGCACCGGACCCGGCTCCAGGCCTTACCGCGTCCCCAGCCCCTGCACCGGACCCGGCTCCCGGCCTCACCGCGGCTCCCGGCCTCACCGCGTCTCCAGGCCCAGCACCGGACCCGGCTCCAGGCCTCACCATGTCTCCAGGCCCTGCACCACGCCTGGCCCCGCCGACCGCTGCACCTGTAAAAGTGGGCTTACCTGAGGCGGCCGCCGAAGCCGCCCTTCAGCTCCTCGCCGTCCTCCAGTCACCCGGCCAGCAAAATGGCCGCCACGCCATCTTGAAACGGGCGGCTTCCAACTACAAACATGGCCGCCGCCGGCCGGAAGTGCACTACGAACTTACCTGGCCGCCGTCTACAGCGCCACCTTCTGGCCGGATGCCGTCCCTGCAGCTTCACTGCCAGCAACAGCGCCACCGTCAGTTCGGCTGCTGTCCCTGCAACCTCATCGTCATCCACAGCGCCACCTTCCGGCCAGATGCCGTCACTGCAGCCTCACCACTGTCCACAGAGCCACCCTCCAGCTGGATGTTGTGGCTGCACGATGAACAATGGACAATTTGAAATTTAGACACTGGACACTAATTCTTTTTTTTTCACTGTTCATGTTTGTGTGCACTGCAATTGGTTTGTATATTGTATTTGGTTTACCCCCCATCGTTTTTGGGGGCCGTGTGTCACAGGACACTCTCCCTTAGCTGGTCAAGGAGATGCAACCGTGTTTCTTCAGTCTCGTCGCACCCCTCGGTACATCGGGATCTCACACGCAGAGCGTCAACTGCGCCCGTGTAGAGCACCGTCCCGACCCACGCCCGGGGTGTCCCAGACCTCTTCTGTCCGGCGGCTTCTACATCCGTCTCCTCGCACCCCTCGGTACATCGGGATCGCCCACGCAGAGCGTCAACTGCGCCCGTGGAGCCCTCCGTCCCGACCCACGCCCGGGGTGTCCCAGACCTCTTCTGTCCGGCGGCTTCTGCATCGGTCTCCTCGCACCCCTCGGTACATCGGGATCGCCCACGCAGAGCGTCAACTGCGCCCGTGGAGCCCTCCGTCCCGACCCACGTCCGGGGTGTCCCAGACCTACATGCAGGAGCTTCCCTTGACCAAGCTATTCCTTCCTCCTGTTCTGGGGGGGGTCCTGTGGCGTCAGCCACTTAAGCTCGAACCCTCGTCGGGAGAGGGCGGGCACACGACGTCATGGGCAGAGGGAGTGTCCTGGTACATAAGCTCTCTCACCACGAGATCCACCAGGAGTTTCTACCGGTAGCTGAGCCCGAGGGCACAACCTCGCTCAGCTACAACTCTATATATAGTTAGCGCACCCACTATATGTGTGACAACAGAATAAAGAACCAGTTGCACCAACCTGATGTCTCCTCTTTATTCGCCACGTATGGTGCTGCTACACTACCAACTCGACAGTTTTTCTTCCCCTTTACCGAGACCCGACACCGGTACTTTTTTGAGGTATTCTTGCACCTTATCCTTGTAATGGATTTATAAATGCAGACCACGTCTTGTAGAAGCAGTCTGATTTTCCTGCTAGTCGGAGTCTCATATCTTCCAAGTGTAGAGTTTCGAACATAGATGAAATCCACATATTGACTGTGGGAACTGGAGAATCTTTCCAGAATTTTAAGATTAGCTTTATTCCAGTTATTAAGCCATATTCAAATAGAGTCTTTTGAAACACATTTAAATCAGGGCAGTCTTCTGATATCCCGAACATTATCCAGTCTGCTTCTGGGGTCAGTTTTATTTTAAATATATTTGTGAAAATTTCAAAAGTTTCCATCCAAAATGTTTGGATTTTTGTACAAAAGACAAATGTGCGTGCTATATTAGCTTCTTGACATTGACATTTATCACATATAGGAGAGACGTTGGGAAAAAGTTTACTTATTTTAGTTTTTGAATAGTATAATCTGTGTAAGATTTTAAATTGGTCCCTAATTTGAGGAAGGACAATTGAGGGAGCTTTTGAGGGAGTGCAGCGTAGGTTAGACACTTAGAAAATAGGTGCAGGAGGAGGCCATTTGGCCCTTCGAGCCAGCACTGCCATTCAATGTGATCATGGCTGATCATCCAACTCAGTATCCTGTACCTGTCCATACCCGCTGATCCCTTTAGCCACAAGGGCCACATCTAACTCCCTCTTAAATATAGCCAATGAACTGGCCTCAACTACCTTCTGTGGCAGAGAATTCCGGAGACTCACCACTCTCTGTGTGAAAAATGTTTTCCTCATCTTGGTCCTAAAGGAATTCCCCCTTATCCTTAGACTGTGACCCCTTGTTCTGGACTCCCCCAACATTGGAAACAATCTTCCTGCATCTAGCTTGTCCAACCCATTAAGAATTTTGTAAGTTTCTGTAAGATCCCCCCCGCAGTCTTCTAAATTCTACCGAGTACAAGCCAAGTATATCCAGTCTTTCCTCATATGAAAGTCCTGACATCCCAGGAATCTGTCTGGTGAACCTTCTCTGTACCCCCCTCTATGGCAAGGATGTCTTTCCTCAGATTTGGAGACCAAAACTGTACGCAATACTCCAGGTGTGGCCTCACCAAAACCCTGTACAACTGCAGTAGAACCTCCCTGCTCCTATACTCAAATCCTTTCGCTATGAATGCTAACATACCATTTGCTTTCTTCACTGCCTGCTGCACCTGCATGCCTACATTCAATGATTTGTGTACCATGACACCCAGGTCTTCTTGCATCTCCCCTTTTCTTAATTTGCCCCCATTCAGATAATAGTCTACCCTCATGTTTTTGCCACATATCAGACATGATTTACCTTTCGTAAATCCATGCTGACTTTGTCTAATGATTTCACCACTTTCCAAATGTACTGCTATCCCATCTTTAATAACTGACTCTAGCAGTTTCCCCACTACCAATGTTAGACTAACTGGTCTGTAATTCCCCGTTTTATATCTCACTCCTTTTTTAAAAAGTGGGGTTACATTCGCTACCCTCCAATCCTCAGGAACTACTCCAGAATCTAAGGAGTTTAGAAAAATTATCACTAATGCATCCACTATTTCTGTGGCTACTTCCTTGAGTACTCTGGGATGCAAACTATCTGGCCCTGGTGATTTATCGGCCTTTGATCCATTCAATTTACCCAGCACCACTTCCTGGCTAACCTGGATTTCACTCAGTTCCTCCACCTCATTTGACCCCTGGTCCCCTGCTATTTCCGACATTATTTATGTCTTCCTTAGTGAAGACAGAACCAAAGTAGTTATTCAATTGTCCTAGTTCCCCATGATCAATTCACCTGTTTCTGATTGCAAGGGGCCTACATTTGTTTTAACTAATCTCTTTCTCTTCACATATCTATACAAACTTTTGTTTTTATGTTCCCTGCCAGTTTTCTTTCATAATCTATTTTCCCTTTCCTAATTAAGCTCTTTGTCCTCCTCTGCTGGATTCTGAATTTCTCCCAGTCCTCTGGTAGGCTGCTTTTTCTGGCCAATTTGTATGCTTCATCTTTTGTTTTTATACTATCCCTCATTTCCCTTGTTATCCATGGATGCACTACCTTCCCTGATTTATTCTTTTGCCAAACTGGGATGAACAATTGTTGTAGTTCATCCATGCAGTCTTTAAATACCTTCCATTGCACATCCACTGTCAACCCTTTAAGAATCAATTGCCAGTCTATCTTGGCCAATTCATATCTCATACCTTCAAAGTTACCTTTCTTTAAGTTCAGAACCTTTATTTCTGACTTAATTATGTCACTCTCCATCCTAATGAAGAACTCAACCATATTATGGCCACTTGCCCAAGTGGCCACGCACAACAAGACTGCTAACTAACCCTTCCTCATTACTCAGTCTAGAATAGCCTGCTCTCTCGTTGGTTCCTCTACATGTTGATTTAGAAAACTATCCTGCATACATTCCAAGAAATCCTCTTCCTCAGCACCCCTGCCCATTTGATTCACCCAATCTACATGTAGATTGAAGTCACCCATTATAACTGTTTTACCCTTGTTGCACGCATTTCTAATTTCCTGTTTGATGCCATCCCAACTTCACCACTACTGTTAGGTGGCCTGTACACAGCTCCCACTAGCGTTTTCTGTCCCTTAGTGTTTCGCAGCTCTACCCATACCGATTCCACATCCTCCAAGCTAATGTCCTTCCTTTCTATTGCATTAATCTCCTCTCTCACCAGCAACGCTACCCCACCTCCCTTTTCCTTTCTGTCTATCGCTCCTGAATATTGAATATCCCTGGATGTTCAGCTCCCAGCCTTGGTCATCCTGGAGCCACGTCTCCGTGATCCCAACTATAGCATAGTCATTAATCGCTATCTGCACATTCAACTCATCCACCTTATTACGAATGCTCTTCGCATTCAGACACAAAGCCTTCAGGCTTGTTTTTACAACACTCTTACTACTTATACAATTATGTTGACAAGTGGCCCCTTTTGATTTTTGCCCTGGAAACCCACCACCTCTTATTCTCTGTTTATTATTTTTTTCTTCTTCCCCCCCCTACATGTTGGGTCTGAGTGCTTCCCTTCTCTGCCTCCTGCCTCAGACCCTGTCTACTGGCTTTCTCTATTACAGGTTCACCAGGTTAATTACCGGGTTGGCTGGACTGACATATGCTGAGAGAATGGAGCGGCTGGGCTTGTACACTCTGGAGTTTAGAAGGATGAGAGGGCATCTCATTGAAACATATAAGATTGTTAAGGGTTTGGACACGCTCGAGGCAGGAAACATGTTCCCGATGTTGGGGGAGTCCAGAACCAGGGGCCACAGTTTAAGAAGAAGGGGTAAGCCATTTAGAACGGAGACGAGGAAACACTTTTTCTCACAGAGAGTGGTGAGTCTGTGGAATTCTCTGCCTCAGAGGGCAGTGGAGGCAGGTTCTCTGGATGCTTTCAAGAGAGAGCTAGATAGTGTGAGGGATAAAGTGATTAAACCCCACTATTGTAAGGGTTCAGGATAGGATTCTAACTTGTAAGGAGGATTCTAACCGATAGAGGCCAGGGAGAGGATTCTGACACAGCTGTGGATGGAGTTACCAGAACTGTCCTTGAGTAAGGATTGATGGCATTGTGTAGCGGTAGAAGGGGAGTGATGAATGCGACCCTTATCAGTAGAGACTAGCTTTTAATTCAGATACAAGAAAACTGAGACAGGTCAGTTGGAGGTGAGCAAACTAGGCCAGGTCAATTACAATTGAGCATGCTTAATGAAATAAATGAATATTACTAATACGCCCCTGGTCGAGAAACTGCTCATTACCATGCACATGTATGAACATGATATGTATGATGTGGGTGGTACTGGGGGACGCACCTATAGACTGTGCACCTCAGTGCTCTGATTGGGAAGAGCCAGAAGGGGAGGTTAAGCCAGCGGAATTGTGTGTATAAAGGGGCTTTACTTTCCTGACTTTGGTGTGTCTCAACTTGGAGAGGCACCCGACTCTGCAGACTCGCAAATAAAGCATTTCTTGTTTCCATGATTTAGTCGCTGAGTAGTGATTGTGAGCACAACCTATATCTCACAATAGGGCTCTTAAAGATAGCGGAGTCAGGGGATATGGGGAGAAGGCAGGAACGGGGTACTGATTGAGGATGATCAGCCATGATCACAGTGTATGGCGGTGCTGGCTAGAAGGGCCAAATGGCCTACTCCTGCACCAGTTGTGTATTGAAGTCTGCGATTCGTGGACATCACCAGTTGCTGGGTGTCTTCTCTGGTGATGCTCTGCCAGGCCTGTATTGCAGCCATCTTTACACTAATGCTTGTTTTGGGGTCTAGTCCCCTTCACTTTTCTCTTCAGCTTTAAAAGGCACGTTCCATTGGGCTCAGATCGGGTGAAAGAGCTCAAATGTTAAATGTAACAAATGCATCGCGTTGGAATAACTTTGCACCCTCCCGCAAAGTTAAATGCAGCAAATGCGTCGCATTAAAGTGATATTGCAACCCCCCGGGATGTGAAATGCATTAAATTAATTGCAAAAATCTTGCAAAAACCCTCAGACGTGAAATGCAACGGTGACGTCATAGAGGGGACAGCGGGGGCGAGACTGATCGGACGTCCCCATTGGTGGAGAGAGACGTGGTGGGTGATTGGAGGAGAGGGACGTCAGTCAGAGGGAGGGAGAAGGAACCCGCCCCCTTATCTCTCCCTGGTCCGCGTTGCAGACAGGAGTGAGAGAGAGGGAGAAGGAGAGAGAGAGAGAGAGAGAGAGAGATGGAGCGAGGAGCGTGGGCTGGGGGTGGGAGGGAAAGAGGGAAAGAGAAAGTGAGGGAGAAATGAAGGATTGGGAGAAAAATGAAGAATTGAGAGAAAATTGAGGATTTGCGTGAAAGAGGGGGAAGGCGGAAGAGAGGGAAGGAGAGATGGAGGCAGAGAGAGATAGAAAGAAGAGGGGAGATGAGAGGGGGAGAGAGAGATAGAGAGCGAGAGAGAGAGAGAGAAAGGAGAGGGGGGGGAGGGAAAGAGATAGAGAGGCAGTGCAGCGTAGGTTCACGAGATTGATCCCTAGGATGGTGGGACTGTCATATGAGGAAAGATTGAAAAGACTAGGCTTGTATAGACTGGAGTTTAGAAGGATGAGGGGGCACCTTATAGAAACATATAAAATTATAAAAGGACTGGACAAGCTAGATGCAGGAAAAATGTTCCCAATGTTGGGCGAGTCCAGAACCAGGGGCCACAGTCTTAGAATAAAGGGGAGGTCATTTAAGACTGAGGTGAAAAAAACTTTTTCACCCAGAGTTGTGAATTTGTGGAATTTCCTGCCACAGAGGGCAGTGGAGGCCAAATCACTGGATGGATTTAAGAGAGAGTAAGATAGAGCTCTAGGGGCTAGTGGAATCAAGGGATATGGGGAGAAGGCAGGCACGGGTTATTAAAAGGGGACAATCAGCCATGATCACAATGAATGGTGGTGCTGGCTCGAAGGGCCGAATGGCCTCCTCCTGCACCTATTTTCTATGAGAGGGAGAAATGAAGAATTGAGTGAAAAATGAAGAATTGAGTGAAAGAGAGGGGGAAGGTGGGCGGGAGGGAAGGAGAGATGGAGGGGGAGAAGGAAAGGTAGGGGAGAGAGTGGAGGGAGAGAGAGACAGAGCGAAAGGAGAGAGGGAGAGGGAAAGATAGAGGAGTGGAGAGAGGGATGAATTATAACGGAATTGCAGTTTTCACTTTCGGGGGAATATTTGCAAGTTTGACCGTATCGTCTGAAGAAGGGTCGACCCGAAACGTTGCCTATTTCCTTCGCTGCATAGATGCTGCCTCACCCGCTGAGTTGCTCCAGCATTTGTGTCCACCACCTATTAAATTCAATCATTAGTTAACCTCAGAGTGGACGCGTGCGCACGTGTGGAGGGCGTGTGTGTGCGTGTGGAGGGCGTGTGTGTGCGTGTGGAGGGCGTGTGTGTGCGTGTGGAGGGCGTGTGTGTGCGTGTGGAGGGCGTGTGTGTGCGTGTGGAGGGCGTGTGTGTGCGTGTGGAGGGCGTGCGTGTGCGTGTGGAGGGCAGGCGTGTGCGTGTGGAGGGCGTGCGAGTGTGCGGGCACACAATACTCCAGGTGTGGTCTCACCAGGGCCCTGTACAACTGCAGAAGGATCTCTTTGCTCCGATACTCAACTCTTTGTCTGTTTTCTTTCGTGGCCTTTCCAAATAAAATGAAAACATCTTTTACACTTTGTGGACAACTAGATGTTTGAATTATGATCTTCAACCAGTTTAGTCCAGTTCAGTTTAGAGATACAGCGTGGAAACAGGCCCTTCGCGCGTGCACACTCACAAACACACAGTCACACGCTCACACTAACACTATCCAACACACACTAGGGGACAATTTACAATCTTTACCAGAAGCCAATTATCCTACAAACCCGCACATCTTTAGCGTGTGGGAGGAAACCTGAGCGCCCGCCCTCTGTCAAGATCTCCAAAACTTGCTCAAAACCTTCTCAAAAGTTCCACAAAACTCTCCCCCTCCTTCCCTCCCTCCCTCCTTCTCCTTCCCTCCCTCCCCCCATCTCCTTCCCTCCCTCCCCCCTTCTCCTTCCCTCCCTCCCCCCTTCTCCTTCCCTCCCTCCCCCCTTCTCCCTCCCTCCCTCCCCCCTTCTCCTTCCCTCCCTCCCCCCTTCTCCTTCCCTCCCTCCCCCCTTCTCCTTCCCTCCCTCCCTCCTTCTCCTTCCCTCCCTCCCCCCATCTCCTTCCCTCCCTCCCCCCTTCTCCTTCCCTCCCTCCCCCCTTCTCCTTCCCTCCCTCCCCCCTTCTCCCTCCCTCCCTCCCCCCTTCTCCTTCCCTCCCTCCCCCCTTCTCCTTCCCTCCCTCCTCCCTTCTCCTTCCCTCCCTCCCCCCTTCTCCTTCCCTCCCTCCCTCCTTCTCCTTCCCTCCCTCCCTCCTTCTCCTTCCCTCCCTCCCTCCTTCTCCTTCCCTCTCCTCCTTCTCCTTCCCTCCCTCCCTCCTTCTCCTTCCCTCCCTCCTTCTCCTTCCCTCCCTCCATCCTTCTCCTTCCCTCCCTCCCTCCTTCTCCTTCCCTCCCTCTCTCATTCCCTCCTTCTCCCTCTCTCCACCCTCAATGAACCAAAAAACAACAAAATCCACCCCGGAACCAACATTGGGCGTTTCGCCCTCCACCCGGACGCCTGAGACCCGCCGTCCCGCTTTGCCAGCGCCGGTGCGCCGCCCTAAAGCGTCCCCCTCCCGCCGGAAGCGGCTTCCTTCCTTTGTGGGCGCGAGGTGTTAAAGAGGGAACGGCAGACGG